>JADFUC010002098.1:0-47799 GCA_019722365.1 Lithospermum erythrorhizon | reverse complement strand
TGACTTTCAGGTGTTGTTGTATCAATTTTATTCTCTCCACCGACCTTTCCACCAACTCTGAACCGTACACTTTTCTATCTCCTACTTCATTCCAACAAACTGGAGTCCTACATTTCCTGCCGTACAATGCCTCAAATGGTGCCATCCCAATACTGGCGTGGAAACTATTATTATATGCAAACTCCATTTTAGGCAATTCATCATCCCAATTTCCAGAAAAATTCAACACACAGGCCCGCAACATATCCTCCAATGTTTGAATTGTTCTCTCGATCATTCATTCGATCGTGGATGAAACGATGTACTCAAATTGACCCTCGCCCCTCATCGCTCTTGAAATCCTTTCCAAAATCCTGAGCACCGATCTCGACCACAATGGATACCGCACTCCATGTAATCGCACACCCGATCCACATACAACCTCGCCAACCGCTCAGACTGTGAGTCGATTTAATTGGTGAAATGAGCTGATTTTAATAAATACTAACTATCACCCAAATGCCATCATTCTTTCTCAACGCCCCGGAAGTCCAAAAACAAAGTCCATCGTGAATAGCTCCCAAGTCCACTCGAATAGGAAGGGGTTGCAGCCAGCCTCTGCCGGATGTCGGTGTGTTCTATTTTCACCGTTGACAAGTCGGCATTTTGATACAAATTCAAGCAATTTCCCTTTCATGTCAGCTACCAAATACATCAGTTTTAAGTCTCTATACATCTTTGTACTACCTGATGCATACTATATGGAGCATTACGGGCTTCGGGCCCAAAATTTTTCAACTCCTCGAATAAGGTACCCAATAATCTACCATGCATCAGGTGGCTCCATCCTCTCTCACCACAAAGTCCGATCTCCGTCTCCGCCACTTCTCCAATTATTTTTGCAATTTCTCATCTTTGTCAAGCTCCTCAAGTATTCGATAAAAAAGAACCGGTCGAACTCTTATTTGCGCCAACAAACCGCCATCGACTCCCACTCCGAAATTAACACCGAGTTGCTTCATTTCATTTAATGGCTCCTTAATCTTCCCCTTACGACTCAATGCATCAGCCACCACATTCGCCTTCCCAGGATGATACTCAATGGAAACATCATAATCGCTGATAAACTCCATCCACCTTCGCTGCCTCAGTTCTCAAATCTCCTCGTGTCGGGAGGTATTTCAAACTGTGGACGTGCGAAAAATTTTGCAAGTCACCCCATACAAATAATGCCTCCAAATCTTAAGTGCGAACACAATTGCAGCTAGTTCCAAATCGTGCGTTGGATAGTTTTTCTCATGATTTCTCAGCTGTCGCGATGCATACGCTACCACCTTACCATGTTGCATTAGCACATCCTAACCCCCGATGTGACGCATCACTATACACGGCTATACCTATCCCGTCTCCGACGTGAAAGAGTCAATAATGGGCGCTAGACAATTTCTCTTTCTTCAACTCATCGGAAGACCGCTCGCCAATCCTCACTCCAAACAAATGGCACTCCTTTCTAGTCAACTCCGGCCGCCGGGTGTGGCAATAATTGAGAAGTCCTGTATAAATCTCCGATAGTATCCCGCTAGACCCAAAAACTCCGTATTTCAAGAATACTAAATGGGTCGCTCCCAATTCATCACAGCTTCAACTTTTTGAGGATCAACACTTATACCCTCTCCTGAAATCGCATGGCCCTAAACTGCACTTTCAACCAGACTACACTTGGAAAATTTAGCATGCTAAATTCATTTTTCCTCAAAGTCTCCAAAGACTATCCTCTCAAAATGCTCTTCATGCTCTCCCTCACTACTGCATTATATCAAAATGTCGCCAATGAACACCACTACAAATTTATCCAAGCAAGAGCGGAACAATCTTTATCTATAAGGTCCATAAACGCCCAGTGGGCATTTTGTCAACCCAAACGGCATTACTAAAAACTCACGAGTGCCCATATCTTGCTCCTCAATGCCGACTTCCGATACATCATCCTCCTTAATCCTCAACCGACGTAGCCCGACCTCATGTCAATCTTAGAAAATACCCTGCATCCTTTAATTGATCAAATGTATCATCAATTCTAGGCAACGGATATCGATTCTTAACAATTGTTACTTTGTTCAACCTGCCTATAATCGATACACAACCTCACAAAAGATCCATCCTTCTTCTTGACAAATACCGAGCACCCTCAAGCGAACTACTTGGTTTAATGAATCCCTTTATCGAACAATTCCCCGCAGAATTGCGTTTAATTCCTTCAACTCAAGCAGAGCCATTCTATAAGGTGCCATAGAAATCGGAGTAGTACCAGATATTAATTCTATGGAAAACTCCACCTCTCAGACCTGAGAAGTCCCGTGCAACTCCTCAGAAACACATCAACATATTCTCTCACAAATACGCACTCGACGACCTTCTCCTTACTTGTGTCGTTGTTCAGATAACCAACACATCCACTTCTCGCATCTTATGGGCAACTAAGTAAATGAGACAAAGAGGAAGTTAAGCTTTCTATCACCTAGGAAGCTACATTCTCTAGATTTACTGTGACTAGATATTTCAATCTTCTTAAGATGACAAATCTATCACCAAGAATATGTTCCTAACTCAATCCATTCCCTAATAAGATCAAAAATCATTCATCTCAAAAGGTAATAAATCTATCTCCAAACATTGATTTTCAATACTTATAGGGCAATTTCTAAGTACCTCATCAATCTTAACAGACTTTCCACCCGGAGTTAAAATTAGAAGTGGTCTAGCAAGAATTTCACGAGTTTTAGGAATACTGAAAATTTCGTAGATATGAAAGAATGAGTAGCTCCGTAATCAAACAAGACTTCTCTCTTGCTTCCAACCCACATAAACGTAGTAGCACCCGTGGACTACCCCGGGGGAATCCTCGAGCCTTCGGGTAATCGCAACATTCCGCCTCACGACTAGTTCCGCACCATCCCTCGGCCCCGGCCCCAAAGAATCCTTTACTACCCCTCGATTACTTCCTAACTCCACGCCCAAAGCTTCTCTACCGCCAAGGACGACCTCCACTTGGCCTCTTGATAGCCTCCTCCGCCGGGTCGGCTCTAGAGGAAATGCGCTAGCACTCCCACTAACACTTGCCTCTGGGGACAATCAACTTGCACGTGCTCCTCGCGACATCGATAATGCACTCACAACCCCGTCTCGGCATTCCGCAGCCTGGTGACCCGGGTTTACCACAACGAAAAACACCCATAGTCACCGCCTCCCCCGATAACCTCTCCGAGATCCCCCCGACCAAATCTTAAAAAGACCTCGGGCATGTAAACAAAAGAGCGCCTAATCGAGAATTAGTAATGTGAGCACCGAACCCGACTGACCGTAACGCCGCTACCGTGATGGACGCCCCTCGAAACCTTAACTCGATCGCTACCCATCTTGGAAGCATCATATCTTCCTCTCTTTCTCCCCACTAACTGGACACTCTACCAACCATCTCTACCAGAAGGCATCATTCACTAGTTCATGTGTGGAAAGTTGTATAGTTCTTGCTGACAACCTCGCGCTGGATCTCCAAATTATTCCCATCCCCGAATCTCGATCCTCTTCCCCCGTGATCTTCACCGGAAGTAGACGGCAGATCATCTAATCTTTCTCGTAGTCGCTTATACTCCCGCCTCCTTGCTCGAGCCGATCAATTCTCTCTCTCTTAGAGCCGAGCATATGCACCTTTAAGACAAAAGCTCCTCTCGAAATAATTCCTACAACCGATCCCACAACACCGGTGTGTCCGCCAAATTAATCAAAAGATCGGGTGTACATTCTCCTGCCCACCCCGAGCTCCACCGTAACTGTAGTTTTAATATGGTCTCAACTCCCCAAGAATCCCCTATGTGGCTCAAATATACCTCCAAGTCCTCGAATGAACTCCAACGCCCTGATAGGCAAATTTCGGCGGGTCCCGCCCGTAAAGCCGTCAAATAACTTACCTCAGGACTCCACTTCCCCGTCCAAATGATGTGCACTCACGTCTCGATCACCACCAATATTTACCTGTAATCCTCAGCGGCCCGACACTAGCTCATCACTACCCACAATGCTATTCATTATTTTCCCGACTGACACCTCTACCATCTCGTACCTCTGTACTACCTCTACCCTACCACCTTCGGCACTTCAGAGCTCCTCGTCAAGCGCCTGCCGCACTGCATAGGCTCATTCCTGAATGTACCTACGCGGCATCCTCATGAAATAAAAAGCATAAAAGGATCAATCTCTGGCCAAGCAAAAATATTGACAACTCCCTAACAACTATCAACCTAGGGCACATAACCACACAAGACAATTATAAAGACCTCAACCCAGCCTGACACCAAAATTGGGACCCACTCCACCCCAAGTCGCCGCCTCAAGTTAAGCATCACACAACTCCGTATACCAGAGTCGCTAACGCATGGACAACAAAATAACTCACTACATTATCAAAATAAAAACTCCTATTCCATCGTGGTGTTCCAACAACATTCAACAAAAACAATACCTAATAGAATACAACCAAGATACAACATAGGAAAAAGTAATACGCATAACCAGTAATTCGCCTGTAATATAATACAACACACCTCTAAAAATATACAATCCGGCTAAATAAAAAAAGAAATTAATTCATGAGGACTTCCTCATGCCACCGCTCACCTATGATTCCACCCAACAAGAAACCGCCTCACCACTTCAAAGATCGCTTCCTAGAAACCTAGGTACGAACGCCCGCCCATGAATGTGGAGTCACTATTAAAATCATGGAAAGTGAATACAAATACCATGCATCGATTCCATCATATATATTCATGCTTATATATATGGGTAAGTAAATATATCATGCACGTATACTAATCGGTACTTAATAAATAACCCGTCCACATATCACATAGATTTCTCTTATACAATGTTACACGACGCTTATTACTACTTAGATTATATTCATAACTAATGGCTATCTACTTAAGGGAAAAAATCTCAACACACAAAGTCATCAAGCGAGAATCCACCTCCCCACAGATAATACAATATACGAGGAATCCACCTCCAAATAATACATATATATGGAATCCACCTAAATAATACACATACGAGAATCCACCTCCAAATAATACACACACGAGAATCCACCTCCAAATAATCAAACGGGCCTCCACCACCATCCTTCCGACCGAGGCTACACCCCTCAATGTGCATATCACACCAAAACCTCCCGAATCCACCTGGCCACCCACACAATATGCACAACACACCAAACCTCCCGGTCGGGTCACCACCACCGCCTCCGCAATAAACACATGAAAGAATTGCCATATCATCTGCACACAGCCACACACACACAAAGACACGTACCTGGCCACACATAGCACACAAATTTCACACACACAATTTCATACATGAATTATATCCAAAACTGTTTCTATAATACCTTTATAATCTCAATTATGTCATAACATACTTCATAATCATAGCTTATCTCATAATGTCAATCAAATCTCATTTATTTCATACTATGCATCATAAATCAAAATTTTCACAATATCGATTATAGCCACACAACACACACATATTTAATAGTCTCAAAACAACACATGAAGACATATATATGAAAGGTCCCCATCGCAGATTTGTACTCACCTCGAGCCCAAAGAAAATGATATCTCTACGCAAATTCTCAAGCAAGGATCCGTGCTCAACTCCTATTAAAAAAATTTATACATTATAACACATTCTGTAACAACTCTTCACTTAACATTTATATATACCCCGAGTGTTATACCACGTCTCACGATTCAAATTTACAACTCTTAGCAATCATCCTATCCCCAAGATTGATATACCCTTTTTAACATTCCAACATAACTACATTCTCAATATTCGGTCATTACCTTATTACCCCAAAAATAACACTTTATATACATTTTAACCAATCCAACAACCATTTAACAACTAATTAATCTATTAAATACAACCTCCAATTCAATCACGAATTACTTCTGAGCAACCCTTTCCCAAACTTTCTCAACCTAATCACCGTCTATATATCCAAACTAATACCCCATACCAAAATCAACTATATTAAAAGTCCTCTAACCCCTATATTACCATTTGTAAAAGTCAAATTTAAGAAAAAGTCAATAAAAGTCAAATATACCACTTTACACCACTTTCTAACTTAAATAATAACTACTCAAAAATCACTTCTAATTCTCACCGATACGATAAATACTTCTATACCATAATACATTCAGATCTAAAAGTCAACAACCCAAGAAAAGTCAACCTTTAAAACTCAAGAAATATCCCAAAAGATTCGATCTTTCTTACCTAGACGCTGACGAGGATGATGAGGAGAAGAGAATCCAAAAACTTTGACAACCGATGAGAGAAATGGAAGAAAATTTTCGGTGGAGCAGTGGTGCTTAATCAAGTAATGGAGGGGAAGAAAGAGAATGATTTTGCGTGTTTGGATAATGATTTAAGTAGATAAGGATAATGAGATTTTTAAAATGATTTCAAGGCCCTTGCTTTAGTTCGGTTTATTTCTACTGCATTTCTAAATTTTACTTAAACCGATTCCAAATATAAAGTTTTCCTATAACATAAACTACTACCATATATAATACAAGTCTCAATACATCGATTTTATTCCAAATCATTTATACTATCACCGGGTCCCACCACAAACCGAAATATACCACCTCAACTCTCGAACGGCTTTGTTAAATTCTCCACTACTCAACTCGAATTTTAAATTTTACTCCGAAATACTCCACCGAGAAACTTATATACTATCAACATAATATTAGTATGAACGAAGTCATTTCAATTAACTCCCTTTAATCAATTTTTTAAATCACCATTTTAACCTCACAATAACTACAATAAGGTCCCAATTAAAACTCCTACACCTTTAAGGTCTTATAAAAAATATCAACAACAAAAAGTCAACTTCAAAAACCTAGAAAATTCAACCCGACTCATAACATCCTCAAACGAACCTCTAAATCATGAATTAATCACTTATATAAGTTACCGTAAGCCATAACAAACTTAGAATCATGATAAAATCGAAGTTACGCCAAAAGTCAACTTTAAGAAATCAACTAAAACCCCTAATTTCTTACCTCAAATTTGTAGGAAAGATAAAAGCCTTAACAATCAATCCTCGGCGATCTTTATTAGCAATAAAGTGAAGAAACGGAAGAGAAAAAACTCTTTGCTCCAAAAAGGGGATCTCGCCAAGTTTCTTAGAAGTGGCATTGGCTTCAGGATATTTGTGTTGCGATGATAAGAATTAAAGATGAGTTTACTTAACTCTTAAGTCACAAAAAGTTTCTTCTATTGTGAGTTTGTGCTGTATTCAAGCTTAATCGAAAGCCAATCTAACGACTTAACGATCTAACTTAACTCCTTTAATTATCCCCCGGTTATTACTACTAAATTATAAATGTAATTGCCCTAAATAAATTTTACGAATTAATATTATAATCAAAATTAACAGAACGGTTATTACAATCTACTCTTCCTAATAAATCTCCCTCGACCTCGAAATTTGACAAACCCAAACAACCAAGAATAATATATATAATAATAACACAAAATCAAATACCATACAAAGATAAAAGCAATACTAACTCACATCTACTAAAAAGGTGGTAACGGCTCCTCAACATCTCATCCTCACGCTCCTAAGTCGCCTCCTCTACACGCCCGATCCTCCACAGATTCTCTTTCACTAAGGCCACTACCTTACTCCTCAAAACCTTCTCCTTCCGGTCCAAAATTTCCACCGGTCTTTCCTCAAACGTGAGGTCCTCCTCAAGCTCCACCGGAGGTGAGCTAAGAATATGCGACTCGTCAGGGATATACTTCCTCAAACAGGATACATGGAACACATTATGAATCCTATCTAAACTCGGAGGCAACGCCAACCGATAAGCCACGGAGCCAACTCTCCCAAGGATCTCAAACGGTCCAATATAACGAGGACTCAACTTCCCTTTCCTCCCAAATCGCATCACACCCTTCCACGGGGATACCCTCAGGAACACACGGTCGCCGACCTCAAACGACAAGTCTACTCTGCGATGATCTGCATATTTCTTCTGCCTATCCTGAGCTGTCCTCAGATGCTGCTGAATCAACCTGATCCGCTCTACTGAACTCTCGACCAACTCAAACGTAAAATTTCCACTCTCCTACCTCATTCCAAAATACTGGAGTTGGCGACACTCGCCCATACAACACCTCAAAAGGTGCCATCTCAATACTAGCATGGAAGCTGTTGTTGTAGGCGAACTCTATCTTGGGCAACTCATCGCCCCACTCCCTCGAGAAGTTCAACGCAAAGTGGCTGCAGCATATCCTCCAACGCCTTATCGGCCCTCTCGTATTGCCCATCTGTCTGGGATGAAAAGATGTGCTCAACTCCACTCTAGTCCCTGCCTCCGGAAATCCCTCCAAAACGCCAAAGTGAATCTACGTCATGTCCTAATCATGTCCGAAATGATCGACACCGAACCCCGCCAAGCACCTCACACCGATCCACATGTATCTCGCTAGTCTCTCAGCCCATCCGTAGATTCATTGTAGGAAATTTGTCGATTTCTCGATAGCCTATCCACAATCACCTGCATCCCATCATGTCGCCTCAACATCCTAGGAAGCCCAAACACGAAGTCCATGGTGATATTCTCTCTGCTGTCCACTGTGAATATGAAGTGGTCTCAAGAACAAACCCACAGGATGCCTATGCTCGGCCTTCACCGCTGGACAAACTGTACACTTTGCCTTGAATTCCTCGCGATCTCTCTCCTCTTTCATTCCCGGCCACTCAATACGCCAAATTCCCAAATCACGGGTAAGACCAGGCAACCCGGGCGTACGCTATAGGAGTATTATGGTTTCCCATCAAGAATCTCCCTTCTCAAATTATCCTACGTGTACACACAATCTGCCATTCATCCTCAAGGCTCCACTCTCATCAACTGCGGAAATCCGATCTCCGATCTACTTTCATCCCCATCGACAACCCAGCCTCTCTCATCCCGCTGCTGCAATTCTAAGATTCGATCCACAAGCACAAAAGTCGAACTCTCATATGGGCGAAATGTCCCCATCGCTAATGGCTATCAAAATCGACTCCCACTGCTTGCGGCATCCTCCGGCCCTTGATTTCCCCCTTCCTACTCACGCATCAAATACTACATTTGCCTCCCCTCGTGGTACTCACAGTCAGTCATAATCACTAACGAACTCCATCCACCTCCTCTCGCCTCGAATTCAAATCTCTCTCAAGGCTGAGATATTTTCAAACTCTATTTGGTCAAGAAAATCGCATTTAACCCCATACAGATAGTGTCTCCACAATAATTTCAACGCATACTATCGCCGCTTAGCTCAAGATCATGTTTCGGATAGTTCTTCTCGTGATTTCTCAATTGTCGGGAAGCATGTGCAATCCCTTCCCATTCCGCATCAAAACACACGCTAAAACTACGATGCGAAGCATCGCTATAAAATCACGGAGTCTCGTAATCCAGATGGTATCGCCAATGACTGGAGCCGTAGTCAACTTTCCCTTTAATACCCTGAAGCAGCCCTCACAATCATTATCCCAAATAACGGAACTCCTTTCTCGTCAAATTCTGGCCAATGGCGGCCGATCAAAGAGAAGTCCTTGATGAATCTCCCGACAACCAGCCTAATCCTAAGAAACTCCCTACCTCGGGTCACACTCGTGGGATGCTCCCCTAATTGTTCACATACCTCCACCTTCTCAAGTGATCAACACAAATACCCCGTAAAGAACATGACCCAGAATCAGCTTGCCAACCGTAACTCACATTTAGAAAAAACTTGGCATACACCCGGCGATTGCCTCAAGGTCCTCAAATACGATATGCAAATGCCTCCTCATGTTCCTCCTCCCTCTAGAATATACTCTAATATCATCAATGAATTACCACAAACTCATCCAAATACCCCTCAAAAATACCCGGTTCATCAAATCCATAAAGGCTGCCGGTGCATTCATGCCAAATTCAAATGGCATCACTATAAACTCATAATGCCCATAACGAGATTGAAAAGCTGATTTCGGAATATCCTCCCCTTTGATCCCCAACCGATGATAGCTGCATCAAGAAATCAATCTTCGAGAACACCTTGGCATCTTCTCATCCGATCAAACAAATTGTCCATTCTAGTGCTGGTACCGTTCTTAATGGTCACTTTATTCAACCTGCCTATAGTCACTGCACCATCGAATTCATCCTTCTTTTTTTCATTAAACAAAGACTGCCACCCCACGGAGATACACCTCGGTCTCGATGAATCCTTTCTCCAACAACTCCTCAGAATCAGTCCGCAATTTCTAACTCGGCTGGGGGCCATCCGTACGGGCGGAAGAGAAGCTGGGCGCAGCATCTCGAATAACGTTCAACCTCTACTGAAGAAATTCCATCTCCCTCTCGGCGGCAACCCCGGTAAGTCCTCGGGAAGACATCCTCGAAATCTCTAACAACCCAAGACATACTCTAATTTGCTCTCGCTTCCCCTACTCAAATCAAATCCACATATCCTAAGAACCTAAATACACTCCTTTCCGACCAACCTCCCCTAGCCTCAAGGCCATACAAAATCCTCAAGGCAAAATCTTCCCTCTGCCTCCCACAAATGGATATCCTGGGTCTCCCCGAACCCCCAAAAGTAATCTCCTTCCGATGGAAATCAATTACGGCATGATGTTTCCCCAACCAATCCATACCCAAGATAAGATCAAAATCAGAAAGCTCAAATAAATTTTACGAATTAATATTATCATCTAAATTAACCTAATCTAAGTTATTACAAACATAATTCCTCTATTCAAATATAAAAAATTAATACTTTAACTCCAACAACTAATTCAACTCTTATAACAACTATTCCAAAGCTCAATCATATTTTTATAACACTTGGATGAAATTTGCTAAAAGTCAACCAATAAGTCAACTCATTTTCGAAAAGTCAATATAAGCTCCAAACATCCTATTTCTTCCAAAAGTATAACCTCCAAGTATCTAACCTTCATCAAACATGCCTAACTCCAAATTATTATACGGTCAACGTTAACCACATCAACATTACTTCAATCCCAAAAAATCAATTATTATAGCTTCTAAACTGTTACAATTCAAAAGTCAAACCTTCCATAATTCATGAAATACTAAAAAATCTTTCCAACTTTAACTCTAAATCAACTAGTTTAAAGTTGTCTAAGAACTTATTATTACAATTTGTATTTCTAATTAGCAAAAAGTCAACTAAAAGTCAAATGTCTCAAACTTCATGAAATACCCCAAAAAGATTCTGCTTTCTTGCATCTTTGTTCTCGTAGAGGAGGATTTGTGGGGGGGAAGATAACCAACTTTGTATCTTCAGCCACAAAGGAATGGAAGAAATGGAAGAAAAATTTTGTGTGTATATGGGAGAATGGAATCCGGCAGCAGCGGGGTCGCATGGAGTTCGCGATAAGTATGAAAACGAAGGACAGTTTATGGGATATTTAAAGAAATAAGTTAAGTCCCGTTTGATTGCGGTTTTATTTCTCCACTTCTCGTGTTTAAATCTTAATGAAAACAAATCCAAATATATTATTTCCCATGACATAAATTACTACCCATCTAATACTAGTCTCGGTATATCGATTGTATTACGAAAGTATTTAGACTATTTTGGGTCCCACCACCAACCGATATATATAATACAATTTAATCGCTTAGGAGTAATGGGTTATTTCATAAAGTAACATATAAGACATTGGAAACAAACAATCATACTAGTAAGGCATAAATCATATATAAAGGCATAACGATAATCAAGATTAGAATATACCAAACTTTTAGTACACATTGGTTACCATTCAAGAAAGGAGTGATCATCCACTATTTTTCATGTGGCTCAATGATCATCTTTCCTTGCATGCCCTACCCAAGGATAAATCATCAGGTATTTATAAATCTAAATCTTGTTGGATCCATGTAGGTTAGTTTTTGAGTCCTTTACTACCCATATAGCATTGACACCTTTTATCACTTTTTTTTAGGTAGGACATTCAAAATTCATGTGATCATAAGCACCACAATAAAAAGCAAAGTAATACATTTGGGACAAAGCGCGGACAATCATGATATTTATGCGATTTGTAGACAAAGATATGTATATCATCATGTAAGCCACACGCTACATAATAACAAATAACATGCCTTTAATATATCATCATGATTTCCAGCGATACGGATCATTTTGTACTAAATCACGCTAACAATCATTATCATCGCGAATAGTACGCTATTTTCAATAGAAGCCTTATCATGATTTTGTATAGCGCAATCAAAGAAAAACATGATCATGTAAGGTCAAATCAATGTTAAAGCACTTTTAAGCATATTCTTCATACATGTAGTATTTTCTATTAAAACCATCGTATGAAAATATTTTCTCATGCTCTCTTTGAAACCATGTGTCATACTCAAAGTCATCCTTTTATTTTTGAAATATTATCTCTTGAAATAAAGGAAGGACGTATAAGATTAAAGAGTTTTTCATAAAAATTAAGCTCATGTGATATCTCATCAAGTATCACTAAAGATGATGTATTATTCATATAAATTATATTTAAATCGTCAATAAATTTATCATTTAATTCCTTAAAATGAGTAAGAGATGAAAGCATACCATTGACATTACTTCCTCTACCTCTATGATTTTAAGGCTCTAGATTGATTCAAGTACTCATACTCCCCGCTGCAAGAAATCCCATAAATCCATTGCTAAATTGCATTTAGGGACTCTCACTTTCATGTCATCATCAAGAGCGCTCTTAATCCAATCCTTGGCCTTTTATATCCAATTGAGCTCATTCGCATGTTCCTCGCTTTTAAGCAACTGTGTTCCATCATAACTATAGCGTTGTGCTTGCAAGAATATTTTCATTCTACACTTCTAATCAAAAAAGTTAAACGCACAAAACATAAGACCAAGATTACAATCGTGAACTCCAAGGCACACGACCTTTTACGGTTGTCATCGCTATCTTGGGCATCTAATTCTGCGGGTGTTGTATCTAATGTGTAGAACCGCTCTAATACCACTTGTTAGACTATATGACAACCTAAAAGCGAGGGGGTGAATTAGGTTATAACAGAATTATATCAAATTTTTGGATTTATAAAATTATTAAGTTCAATTACCCCAATTAACCTCTTTTAGCAATTTGTGTGTGATCATGTAATATACAAAGTCCAATCAAATAGTCCTACACAAATATGATCATGCAATAGATAAACAAATGATTATTTGATTATTATGAAAAATATTTAACTATTGAGCATATCCAATTGTTACCTAAATACGTTTTGTGAGTTTATTCAATTCTCTATAAAGTTAAGCCATAATTCTCAATTAAATATATAATCAATTTATACAACTATAAAGCATAATAATATGTAACAATAAGGTAAGGAGTTAAGGGATAGAAACTGCAAACTTGACAAGGTGTTTAGCGACCTTCTGCGAACCTATTGCTCGACCCTTGGCTTTTCAATCTTGGAATTTTGGGAATGTAATCGTGTATATATTATCCGAACTTTAACCACTTGTGGCGTACAAGAAAACAACTCAATATATACCGTCTAGATAACACACTAGACCACCAAGCGCTTAATTTAAGTGTAATAACCCGTCTGCATTCAATACTATTATAATAGTGTACTAGTTGCTCGTGAGTATTTCGAGAGAAATCAAAAATTTCGTTGAAATAGTCGAAAATACAATGGACGTGTTTGGTAGTACATTTCCGGTATTTAGAATTTTGAAAGTTGTAATCGAATGGTAAATGTGATATTAGTTGGGTGGTAATATAATTCGGTGATGTGAATGTTAATGTTTTTGAAGTCGTTGTCGAGATAAGTTAAAATCTAGAAGTATCGATCAATTAAAAAACGATCGGGGTTTCCACATAAAACTATTAATAATCTTTTTAACCTAGCAAACCAAATCCCAAGGCCCAAAGAAGGCATCACTCCTTCTCCTTCCTACGCCACACAAAGTGCTCCTCCCCCTCCTCAAATTCTCTCTTTTCTCCGATTTTCCATCCCGCAAGCTTTGACTTCAAATTTCTTGAAAGTTTCTCTCATCATCCTCTTCATTCAAGGTAAAAAGGTCGGATCTTTTGAGTATTTTGTGAGTTTCCAGTTGAGTTGACTTTTTGTTGACTTTTGTATTTTGATTTTTATTGCTACAAACCCATTCTCCTAGGCATTAAAAAGGCTGTTTTCGAAAGCTAAAGCTGTGTGCTCTGATTTGTGCATTTCATGCAGGTTTTGTAGGATGCTCCACTTTTGTGATTCGGGGTTGACTTTGAGTTTTGAGATTTAAAATGGTATAGAATTTTCTACCTAAGCTTAGATCGGTATCAAAGTGATAATACTCGATTTATGGAATTAAATGTGTTGAGATGATAGTTGATCATGACTTTTAAAGAAAAATGTAAATATGTTAAAGTATAAGTCATTGAGATTAATATAGTTGTTTTGGAATGAATTTAGTTAATGAGAACTAAGTTTGGGTTTTTATAATATCGAGGTATTATGTTGAAATTAGTTTTAGTAGGGTTAAGTAGTAGTAATTGCTTCTCGAGGATAAAGGTTGTTAGAAATGGTTAGTTAGTTGAAAAGTTGGAAATTGCTACACTGAAATTGGTTTAAAAAAACGTTAGTATTTTGCTATGTGTCGTCGCATTACAGATTTAGTCGATAGTTGGGAGTCTCGTCCATTTTAATTGTCATCAAACATAATTAGCCATCTATACTTATGTTTATCAATTTGTAACTAAACGTGGGTTGAAAAGAATGGAATTAAGATAAATCTATTAAAAATCATAGAGTAGTAATTGTATTTCTCGGGTGTTTTGATTAGACGCTGAACGTGGGAAAGGCACTTCCCTGATCGATTAGGCGGACGCTTATCATAACTATGAGTACATATTCTCACGGGTGCAATACATACTTCTTACTTTTAAATGGTGTTAAACATGTCATTGTGGTAATGCATTATTAATAGTATACTTCGCTTCGTCATTGTGATGACGACGCAGATTCATTTGTGTGAGCCATGATATGATTATGTGATTGTATCAAGTGGACGCTGAAGATTTGCTTGAGGTAAGTAATAGCTTGAACTCTCAACTTACGCTCTTTCAGGTTCCACGCCTTGTCGGCACTGCTGTATTTCGCGACCTTGTCGGCACTTCTTTGTATTTTTGTGGCCTTTGTCGGCACTTTTGTACTTCAAGGTGGGCATTGTCGGGCGTTCCTCGATTGATTTTATGCGATTGTAAGATATTTTAGTCAGGTGCTTGATGTTGTTTGGAAGTAGAGCAGTTGGTTGTCGAGGCGCCGTCGAGTTATGCGTGACTTCGAGGGTGACTTCGAGTATTAGGGACGAATTCTATAGTCAGGGATGATTAAGTTAAAGCGACTCTCCTTCCTTGGTGATACGTGATTTACTATTGGTCTTATACTAAGCGTATAAGAGCGTGTATGACTCTTTATGATCATCAGCATTGTTGTGTATTGTCGGTGTGGTAATATACTACGTATAAGTGCGGCTTCTTGGCCTTATACTTCGTATAAGAGCGTAAATTTAGCCTTTGCGATCACTTTGTTGTGTGTATTGTCGGTGTGGCCTTATACTTAGTGTATAAGGCGGGGTTTGGCCTTATACTTCGTAAGAGCGGCATGATTCTCTATGATCACTTGGCCGTGTGCATTGTCGTATGGCCTTATACTACAAAGATAAGTTCGCTATCTTTATACTGCATAAAGAGCGGTGTTTATTAGTGATTGGTCAATTCCCCGTTGTGTAGACGGATTGAGCATACGCGCATTAGAGGTTGGTATAGTTGTGAGATACGAGAGATAGATGGTTTGACGAGTAGGCTATAGTCATTGCTGAGTCTCTATGATTTTATTCTGGGTGATGGTGTGCCTTATCGAGACTTTGTATTATATCTTGACATATTGTTTAAATTTTCTATGGTGTTGTATGATCTGCTTTTATGATCATTTATTGGTTATGGATATCAGGTTGATTATACTAGATGTTGTCTTGATGAAATTACGCCGAATTAGGTTTCAAGTTGATTATTGATAATATTATCAGATTTTCTTGTGGATCCTAGGTTGGTATTAATCGTTATTCATCTTTTAAGGTTAAAAGTTGAGTTGGTTAATGGTTGAGATAACTTTTGAATGAGGGAATTAGGTATAAAAATTATAAACCGACGTTCATGCAAATTTATAGATGATGTTGATGATATTTTATATATAGTGGAAAGTTGGATTCAAACGTGTTAGTATATAAGTTATGATCTAAATCTAATGACGTTGATACTATCGAGGTGAATAAGTTCCAGACTAAATGAAGAATTTGGTGAGACAATTCCGCATTCCTAAGTTATCTTGATTTAAGATATACGCTACCAATTGTATTAAGATAATGAAACCATTTTGGAGGTTCTTAAGTGATAAACATTCAGATGTCATAGGAGTGTGAAATGACTATAATTTGGAGTAGCACTTTCAGAATCCAAAGTGATAATTGGGTTTGAAGTAAATGTTGAGTCGCTGTAATGCTTGAGTTGTATATTATATCGGGAATTAGCTATACTGTAAAGATAACAAATAGTAGAGATATTCTGCATTAAGGCATCAGGAGTGTTGTTGACGTGGTGTGGGTTTATATTTGCAGCAGCGGGAAAGCCATTAAGGAAAGATTTATATTGTGCCGAGTAAATATATAGAATATAACTCTCTGAGGTATATAGTCTTTAAAATAGGTACGGGACTCGAATTATCCTTGTTTGTATGATAAGCGGTTAACTTCTCGTGATATTTGTATTCACGCAGCTCTAGCCGACTCCCTGGGCTTTCTCCCTATGGGCTGACGTGCTCTATGCCTAGGTTGTCATGTGGGATGACCGAGACGCGTCATGAGGCAGCCTCGCATACCCGCGGGAGTGGCGATGGTGGTCAAGACCTACCATACTTTGTCTCTTTGAGTTTTTGTTGTACGTAGAAAAATTATTGCTTTCGTCTTCGAGTTGTAAACAAGCTGTTGATGTTGTATTTATATTATTACTTTTCGCTTGTCAGGAAAGGCTGCTAGTTCACCCAATGGACGAAAGTTGTATTATTTTTATTATCACGCTAAAATGAAGTCATTTTATCGCTATTCATCGCTGCGACTCGATTATTCGTTGATGACGGTCCCAACTCCTCGTGGGGCCCACTTGGGGCGTGGTCGTTACAATTTTGGTATCGCAGCTCAGTTTAAAAGTTTTCTTGGTGTCTCAAGGGTTGGGCGTGCCTGTGTTTCAAAGCTGTGTTAAGCTAAAGCAGTCGTCCGGGTTTTGAGAGTCCATTTCTTTTCCGAATCCGTTGACTGTTGAGGACGCCACTAGAAGATTTCGTTGACTCGCGTATGTGGTCTTAAGAGACTACCTTGAATTTTGTGTTCTTGCGGGTGTTAATTGATCGAGACGTGGTACGCCATGACGCTAAGTGAACTAAATATGTTAATATGACATACGTTGAGCTATATGTATATATTGAGATGCGTAATCGGGTATATACGAGAGACAAGACTACGGGTTGTTATATATATAAGGATGGGTTACATTGAAACAACCATGTAATGGTTTAGAATATGAGGTAAGATATCGGGAATATTATGAGATATTTGAAGCGTAAGTGATATGCTGGAAGTGTCTTAATAGTTGATGCCAAGCGGTAGAAACATAAATTTAGACTTTATGGCGGAGGTACTTCAAGGAATGAGTTGTGATAATTAACATACGATATACCGAGGTGGAATTGTAAAGAATATCAATGGGTTTATAAGCAAGGATAATGTTGAATAAGATGTGTGATCATAAGAAAAATGTGAAACGAGGTTTGATCAAATGGTAAAGTAAGTCAAAGTGATACAAATCGATGTTGAATAAGAAAAAAGAGTTTCTTGAGTTCATCCGTTAATAATGTTTAAACAAAGAGTCGTGGTTTGAGCCGAGTTTATCTTTAAAGTGATAGTAATGATTATTCTCGAGGATGAAACCTCCGTGGGTTAAACTCCTTTGTGCCCAGAGGAGTAAATATGTTCTCAAGAATTTACGGAGATGCATTTATATCCCTCGATTATTCTTGAGGATGTAAACTCGGTCAAAAACCCAAGAAATATCTCAAAAGACTCAACTTACCTTAACTCAAGAGAAGGACACGGGGAGAACGATATTCTCAAGTAAACGATCTCAAGTTCGAAATGACAATCAAGAGAGAAATGGAAGAAAAAAAATTCCCTTATGTGGTTAATCTCGCCAAATGAAGAGGGTGTTAAGAGACGGATTCCGCCTCTGCGGATGACGCTGCTGATAAGCATGGATAGATATTTAAAAACTCCCGAGTCCCGCTCGGTTTTGCTAATTTCTCCTACACTTTAAATCTCAACGAACCCAATTCCAAAGACATAAATCTTCATAGCAAAAACTACGAATTATAAATTTAATTGCCTCAAAAAATTTACGAAATAGTATTATCATCGAAATTATTTATACTATTCCCGGGTCCCACCACCGACCGAAAAATTTAAATTTTTTTTTTTTTTTTCGTAACGGGTTATTACATCACGAAGTGGCTCCATCCTCGACACGCCAACTAAATTAATCCTTCTCTCTACTCCTAACTCTTTGGGTCCAACTATCATAATTATCACCAACCGACCAACCGACCGATTTGTTGATCTTTCACTTACTAATAAGTACCATCATAATTATCACCAACCTAATTAACTCTTCAAAAACTCGAGAAATATCCTTCAAAAGATTTGATCTTTCTTACCTAGATACGGTATTTAGGATGACGGCGAGAAGAATCCACCACTTTGATCTTCGAAGTTTAAGAGACAATCGACGAGAAATGAAGAAAAATTCTTTGAGGGGGGGAAAGTGAAATTTCGCCAAAGAGGGGAGCAAGTAGGAATGATTTCCAGATGAAGATAAATGGGTGGTAGGCGGGATATTTGTGAGGGGAATAAATTTAGGGTTCCGCTCGTTTCAATTCTACACCTTCCGCACTTAAATCTCAAACGAAACCCCGATTTCCATTGTGTTATTCCCCCGAGGCATATATTACTACTCATCTCATACTCATCTCGATATACTCCATATTATTCCAAAATTATTTATACTATCTCCGGTCCCACCACAACCGAAATATGCTCACCAACCGACCGATTTGGTTGAATTCTCCACTACTCAACTTCAAATTTTTAATTTCAATTCTCGAAATACACCACCGAGAAACTTATAAGTACTATCAAACAACATAATATTGGTAAGTGAAACGCAGTTATTACATGCCATGTGATATGACTAGACTACAAGGGTGTTTTAAAATGTGATACGTGGTGGGTATTAAATCTAATGACGCAAGTTACATAAGTACGTGTTGCCATTGTAGGTACTGAAAAATCTTGCATGTATTTACTGGACACGGATGCCAAGATAAATCTGTAATAAACAATTTGATGAGCGGGTTGAGTAAGAGAATTTACTACATTAATTAATCATGGGCCGCAATGCGATATGATGACACGTAATTATGAAGTGATACGCTGATACCGGTGATATGGATATTGATTTCGGTATTGATGGTTGATTTATGATATCGAGCAATACTTATAAAATATGAGTTGATGGTCAAGCCGTGTATTTATATTTAGAGGTCGATATCGTAGTCGGGTCAGATGACGCCATGGCGATTATGCATTAGATTGTATAAGTATGTTAGAATGTATTTACGAGGTATTACGCGATCCCTCAAGTCACCCATCATGTCGAGAATGTGATCAAAGCACAAGATGTCACGATATTCGGCACAAGAGCGCATTGAAAGGTGAATTAAGATGATAAGACCGACTGGTTTGAGTAAATTTTGAGGACGCAAATTTTATATGAGGGTAGACCTAATAATCGTTCTTACCAATATTATGCGTTGATAGTATATAAGTTTGTCGGTGGAGTATATCAATAATTTTGGAATAGTATCATGAGCCGAGACGCAGTAATGGATGAAAGTGGTAATATACGATCGAAATAACATACTGAAATCGATTTCATTGAAATTTAAGTGCGGAAAGTGGAGAAATTAAGCTTAAACAAAACGGAATATCGTATGTACGTTACACCTTGTAGTTGTAGCTGAATATGATCAGAGAAGTATTCAAACAACCAAAGTAGGTTGTCTCTAAGAATAGTCCACACCAACGATTGATCAAACCCTTCCTTCGATTTGACTAGAACAATTAAAGTGTACAAAGGAATTTTTTAGGAAGAAAAATCTAAGGTTTTCTTCCTCTAATTAGTCGAACAAAGGGGGTGGGGAGGAGAAGGTTTTTGCTTTTCATCTTTTATCAAAAGATAATTAGTGAATGAGCAAGTTTTGATCTCTAAGTGGTGGCCTTTATATAGGCATCAAATGTCCTATATTTTAGGCATTCAAAGAGTTATGGCAAAATCTCTTCCACCTTCATAAGAAGAATATTCTAGAACCCCTTGTAAGAAGAAGATTCTAGAATCCCTCCCTCTCTCTCGGTTCGCGCACCCCATGGGGTGAGATTCCGAAATCGGAATCTTTCCCCATTATTTCCATGCAGTTACACTTTAACCCGGGAAGTTATAATCGTATTATAGTTTGATCTTGTTTTCGTGTGTGACCTCTTAGGCTCGATTGACAAGAGTAATATATTAATTTATGTTAACTGAATATTATATTAATGTATAGATTATGAGCGGAACCTAGTAAGCCATTATAACCCCTAATGTCAATGTGAGTCAATCATAATATGTCAATTGTCGAACAATCGAACATATATCTAAACTTATACTTTTAAATGTAATAATCGGTTGTACAATCAAATTGTTCAATGGGCATATTTATGAGAAAAAATATCTCATATTTCCAACACTCCTACTTGCCCTTGGACGATTACTTGTAACCGATTACATCTGAGAACGATTCCTTGTGTACCTGATTTCTAAATTAAGCTATAGTAAGATTTCTATCACCATACTCTTTAAAATCTGCTCTTTCCCTTGGTTATATGAATTAATGTTATTCGAGTATAATAATCGAGATGCATCATAATCACCCTTTAATTTCTCCAAGAGGCCAAATCTAACTGCTATATTAGGTCATACGGACCATCTAATGTACAAACTGCTTCCTAAACTACCTTGTATTATACCTGATACTTATGCCATATAGTCCTCTCACATGTGATGACGCTTGACACGTCAAAGCACATTGGGCCCTCGTGAAGCGAAATAATGTCATGCAGGTCTAAGAATCCTCATTTAACATAAGTTCTATGAAAATCTTCTTAGGACATAGATATAAAATCTTCTAAGTTCTCATGGCGGTCAAGTCAAGTATCGCATTCGAATATTGCTCGACATAGATACCTGCCATTGATTGTAGTTGACAATCATACCCTCGTCCAAGAACGTGATCGACAATCATCACATACTAGTCGCTTGGTGTTCGCTTCCAACTATTGAACACCGACTGTGGACGCAGCAATCTCATAGTTCTCTCTCTAGGCTCGGAGCAGAAGATCTCTGTTCGCATCACGTATCTCAAGACCTCTAGAGAAACTTATATTTCTAATGGAATCCATTTGTTATTATAATAATAATGTGATCATTGTTCAATAACAAAATAATATTAAAACTCTATATTTGAATAAGAATAATATTCGAACAAAGCATGGAAGAAAATAAGTGAGCTTTCTCCCACTGAATCATGCATTATCCAGGTTCTCATTTTGATTGATTGAATCATGTATTCTAATCACTTAATAGAGAACAACCAATGGATGTTAGCATAAGTCCGTAACTGGACCTTCAAAGCTTGCATACATTTAGGTCCATCAAGACATTTAAACAAGATGATCATATCATGATATTTTACCAATCTTTCTCAAGAATAGTCTTTACATTCATATACCAAAAACTCTTCCTCGATGAGCGTGTTAACGGCTAAAATGATTAGGCAAATATGACGCTTTTAATATCCAAAGGTTTTTGTGATGTTCAAAACATGATTAACTCCTTTCTTCCTCGGATTTGGAGTCACTGACGTGTATATCCAATATACTAGTCCCATCTTTGCATATCCATATGTTATCTTCGATAGTCAAACTATTTTACTATTAAGGTAGCAATCATCAGTAGATTCAACTATGTCGCTCTACGGGCAAAAAAGAATTTCTTGGTTGTGGTTTAGCTATGGTAGACCTCATGGAATACATTCTACAGTTACCACAAAGTTCATTTAGTTCGATAACTAAACATTGTAGAAGGTTCAACAATGTTTAGTTATCTTTCCATTACGTGAAATACTTTTCACAACAATTCACTCATCAGAGGAATTGTTCGTAACGGCACGTGATACTTATATGAGATCTAAGGAGAAGATATTCATTAGACATGTCAAGTCTTCAAATAGAGAATTGTCTAAGTTTGTCACTTAACCTCCATATAACATTTATCATATATAATCATATATCGATCTTAATCCATATTGTATATCAAATAAGCAGATATAAAATCTCCTTACTTGCTGTAACGGTTACCACCATACCATCGGTAACTCAAATATGGTAAGGTCCTTTTTCTTAGTTACTTATATATCACATACATACAATGATCTTGTAGTTAAGCTCCCACTAACCTTTTAAACTCTTAGTTCATCTTCTTTCTCCAAGGAAGACTTTTGCCCCTTTTATACTTAAATATCTCAAATTCAAACTTGAATATTAGTAGTATGCTAGTTTTCATTTAATCTAGTTTTTAAGACGTGAGTGCACCATAGAAATGTCAAGTACCTATCCTTGAAGGATCATTATATAGGAACATTTCTTGCTCACAAAAAAATGCAGATGTCAAGTATCCATTCACATGGAATCATTACTTAGGAACATCCATTCTCTAATATCTTACAACTAGAAGGAAAACTTATAAAATAGATATGAACATAGTATGTACTTGTTCATGATCCTTGTATTTCATATCAAATGATTTCTTAAAATCATTTGTAGGAGTTCGATTCATTTATACTAGTTATGAATAATCTGCATAAAGTTAAGTTTATAATTTCTTAAATGTGTAAATAAAAAGTTGTACTTGAACCGAGTTCAATGCATTCTCTTATATACATGTCACTACATCATATGACGAGTCATCTTGTGGAATCTCATTCCTTAGATGATTTATACTCATCAATTCGATACCTTATAACGATGGACAGTTCCATGTTATTGTTAATCGATTTGTAATATTATCTTAAGTTGACATGTGTTTGTCAAGACAATACATTTACCAACTAAGATTTGTAGCTCTCCCACTAATTCTAGCAAGAGTTGACTCAGTCCATCATCTTAAGATGTGTATATCCAAGTTTGTTTCAAAGTCACAATATTATGAGTATCTTTAAGTACTGTTTGTCATCCAATTCTTGAAGAAGAGAAGTTGAATTACATTCCTTTAATCAAGACATGCTTCTAGAAAAGGAACACATTAATGTATAACTCAATGCTTCGAGTTATTCATGCCAAGGTAATCTGCTGGCAATGCTTCAAGAATCACATTCTTGATGAAAGATTCCAAGCAAAGTGTGATCACAGTTTGAAAATAATTTTCATAAACGGGACCACTTATTTCTCCTTCATAGCTACAACTCTATTTGTCGTACATACTTCAAAAATATGTAAGTCAAATCGATAGTTTCACGACTGGTGTAGCTTAACTGTTTAAGCTTCAAACAACATTTTACTTAAGGTAGTAGATTCAAAGAGTCCTTACTTTCTAATTCTCAAGTATACTTACAATTCCTTTTACTTATGCTTGAAAGGAGTGAAACTGGTCACTCATCTCAAGTATTAGTTCTTTGTGTACTTAATATCACAACTTATTGTGGTATTACACAAAGGAAAATGACATCGTCACTTATAGGTTGTAAGAACCATAAGCTCAATAGTTTCATTTTCATAAAATGAAAGACTAGCAAATTCAAAAGTGTATGATGGCCACAAGGTAATATATTACTCTTATTGGCATCGTCAACTTTCAGCTGAGATCAAGAATCACAACTATCTCATATGGAAAGGATGGATATGAAATAATATATAATTATACTATTAACATAACCATCTTTGATTTGAGATTCAAAATCTCAATCAAAAACTTGTATTATTGAACATAAGTTCACAAGTTTATCCTTTTGAGATCAAGTCCAGAAAATGTATTATTTGAATGTCTTTGTCATGCATATCATACATACTCGAGGCATATAGGGACAACGAGTTCTCAACTCAAGTTGTCAGACATTAAGGACTATCTCCTTAACTTGGTTACACACTTGTAACAATTTATATTTAAATGCTCATATGTTGAATAGTTAGTCAATATAGGTAAAAAGGGTGCTATCACCACTATATGAAAAAATATAAAACCTTACGGCTCATGAATTCTAATCACAATGATAAAATTAAGTACTTCTACTTATAATCCCACCAAAACGTACATAGTATACCAAGTTCGATGGTAAATTATGCATATTTCGAATAAAACTTTAAACATATAGCATACCAAGATCCGTTTAATTGTCATAATATCATATCTATATAATATATAACAATATATTAATACGAAAGTACTTACAATGCAGTGGAATAAATCACCAACAAGTTCTTTCACGAAGCCTCATTTAGCAAGCACTTCAACTGGTAGTGCCTCTAGTTGCTCCACACTAAGAGGGGATGAATCCTATACTTGAATTTGCTAGAACGATTAGATAATCGGACGATAAAAATCAAAGTGAAACTTTTTCAAGTTTCACACTTGAAATTCAATGCATTAAAATAAATAAGTGGGAGGCGTGAAAAGTTTTTTTCTTCTAACGCATTAGGTTATGCACACAACCTAATTATCCCCTTTAAATAGAATATTATTATTTAATTTAAAAGCCCAATGGATTAGTTAATGAGCTGCCTGCTTAATCAAACTAACTAAGTAAAATACAACCTCGCTCCTCTACCAATTATGTCATAGTATATGTTTCATGAGATTTCAGCGAAATTATAAATTCCTCGGCTGAGTGGCTGAGCACCAACAAATCATCGCTTGGTGGTACATTCTCGTGGTGGAATCTGAGATGATATCAATACCTTTGGAATAGTATCAATATATCGGCATTTCCTAGCATTTACTTCAGTAGTTAATATATGCCTCGGGAAATAACACATTGGAAATCGGTTTCATTGAGATTTAAGTACGGAAAGTGGAGAAATTAACCGAAACCGAACGGAACTTAATTTTTCCCCTCTAAATATCCCACCTACCACCACTATTCACCATCCTCATCCAAAAACCTTACCCTCCTTCACCTCCTTATGGCCGAAATGACAGAGCTGGGTGAAATTAAAAATTTCGAAGTTGAGTAGTGAAAAATATAACTAATCGGTCGGTTGGTGGTACATTTCGGTGGTGGGACCCGGAGAGAGTATAAATAATTTCGTAATAAAATCGATGTACCGAGACCAAGATATTTAGCAAGTAGTTTATATCTGGGCTTTCATTGAGATTTAAGTAATGGAAAGGAGAAATTAACCAAAACCCAACGGAACGCATTTTTCCCTTCTAAATATCCCACCTACAACCACTATTCACCCTCCTCATCCACAAAACCCATTCCTCCTTCACCTCCTTACGGCCGATCAGAGTTTCAAAATAAATTAAAAATTTCGTCGAAAGTAAAGGAAAATATAACTAATCGGTCGTTGGTGGTACATTTCGTGGTGGGACCCGGAGAGAGTATAAATAATTGCACAAAATCGATGTACCGAGACTAGTATTATATGAGTAGTAGTTTATATCGGTTTCATTGAGATTTAAGTACGGAAAGTGGAGAAATTAACCAAAACCGAACGGAACGTAATTTTTCCTTCTAAATATCCCACCTACAACCACTATTCACCATTCTCATTCACAAACCCGCTCCTCCTTTCACCCTCCTTATGGCCGACAGATATTTCGTGAAATTAAAATTAAGTCGTAGTAGTGAAAATATAACTAATCTGTCGGGTATTTCGTAAGGACCGAGATAGTATAAATAATTTCAGAATAAAATCGACGTATCGGCATTCGTGATTATACGAAAGTAGTAGCTTTATATCGGCTCTATCGAGATTTAAAGATCATGGTTTTAAATTAACCAAAACCGAATCTTAACGTACTTTTCCTCTCTAAATATCCCACCTACAACCACTATTCACCATCTTCATCCACAAAAACCCTGCTCTCTTCACCTCCTTATGGCCGATTAGAGCCAAGTAAATTAAAAATTTCGGTTGACTAGTGAAAATATAACTAATCGGTCGGTCAGTGGTACATTTCGTATGGACCCGAGATATTATAAATAATTTCAGAATAAAATCGATGTACCGAGACTAGTATTATATGAGTAAGAGTTATATCGGTTTCATTGAGATTTAAGTACCTGAAAAAGTCGAGAATTAACCAAACCGAACGGAACGCACTTCTTCCCTTCTAAATATCCCACCTACAACCATCATTCACCATTCTCATCCACAAACCCATTCTCCTTCACCCTCCTTATGGCCTATCAGATTGGTGAAATTAAAAATTTCAAGTTGGAAGGAAAAATATAACTAATTCCAATGGTCAGCGGTACATTTCAAAGGAATCTTAGAGTATAAATACTTCGTAATAAATCGATTTACCGAGACTAAGATTATATTATGAGTAGTTTATATCGGCTCTATCGAGATTTAAGTACTCCGAAAGTGGAGAAATTAACCAAAAACCGAACGGAACGTAATTTTTCCTTCTAAATATCCCACCTACAACCACTATTCACCATTCTCATCCATTGAAACCCATTCCCTCCTTCACCCTCCTTATGGCCGATCAGAGTTTCGGTGAAATTAAACAAGTCAAGTATGAAAATATAAAATTTAATCGGTCAGGTCAGCGGTACATTTCGTATGGACCCGAGATATTATAAATAATTGTGAATAAAATCGATGTACCGAGACTATATTATAATGAGTAGTAGTTTATATCGTTTCATTGAGATTAAGCACGAAAGTGGAGAAATTAACCAAAAACCGAACGGAACGTAATTTTCCTCTAAATATCCCACCTACAACCACTATTCACCATTCTCATCCACAAACCCATTCCTCCTTCACCCCTCCTTACGGCCGATCAGAGTTTCGGAAGTAAATTAAAAATTTCAAGTCGAAAAGGAAAATATAACTAATCGGCCTGGCCGTACATTTCTAAGGGACCCGAGAGAGTATAAATAATTTCGTAATAAAAATCGATGTACCGAGACTAGTATTATATGAGTAGTAGTTTATATCGGTTTCATTGAGATTTGGCACGGAAGTGGATAAATTAACCAAAACCAACGGAACGTAATTTTTCCCCTTCTAAATATCCCACCTACCACCACTATTCACCATTCTCATCCACAAAACCCATTCCCTCTTTCCCCCTCCTTATGGCCGATTAGATTTTCTAAAGTAAATTAAAAATTTTCAAGTTTGAGTAAATAAAAATATAACTAATCGGCCGGTCGGGTGGTACATTTTGCAAGGACCCTGAGAGTATAAATACTCGTAATAAAATCGATGCATCGGCATCAAGATTATACGAGTAGTAGTTTATATCGGTTTCATTGATTTTAAGCACGAAAGTGGAGAATTAACCAAACCGAACGGAACGTAATTTTTCCTTCTAAATATCCCACCTGGCAACCACTATTCACCATTCTCATCCATTAAACCCATTCCTCCTTCACCCTCTCTTTATGGCCGATCAGATTTCTCGCGAAATTAAAAATTTCAAGTCGAAAGTAGTGAAAATATAACTAATCGGAGTCGGTCAGCGGTACATCGTGGCGGACCCGGAGATATTATAAATACTCGTAATAAAATCGATAAAAATGAGACTAAGATTATACGAGTAGTAGTTTATCGGTTTCATTGAGATTTGGCATGAGTTTTATAAATTAACCAAAAACCGAATCCGAATCAATTTTTCCTTCTAAATATCCCACCTACAACCACTATTCACCATTCTCATCCATTAAAACCTATTCCCTCCTTCACCCTCCTTATGGTCAAGACAGATTGGGTGAAATTAAAAATTTCGCCGAGTAGTGAAAAATATAACTAATCGGTCGGTTGGGTACATTTCACAAGTGGACCCGAGAGAGTATAAATACTGTGAATAAAATCGATACCGGTGACTAAGATATTTAGTAGTAGTTTATATCGGTTTCATTGAGACAAGAGCATCGAAAGTTTCGAGAAATTAACCAAAACCTAATGCAATCCTAATTTTTCCCTTCTAAATATCCCACCTACAACCACTATTCACCATTCTCATCCACAAAACCCATTCCTCCTTCACCTCCTTATGGCCGACAGATTGGGTGAAATTAAAATTTCAAGTCAGTAAGAAAATATAACTAATCGGTCGGTTGGTGGTATTTCAGCAAGGGACCCGGAGATATTATAAATACTCGTAATAAAATCGATGTACCGAGACTAGTATTATACGAGTAGAAGTTTATATCGGTTTTATCGAGATTTAAGTACCTGAAAGTGAGAAATTAACCAAACCGAATCCAACGTAATTTTCCCTTCTAAATATCCCACCTACAACCACTATTCACCATTTCATCCACAAACCCATTCCTCCTTCTTCACCTCCTTATATTTATCAGATGTACAAATTAAAAATTTCAAGTCGAAGAAGGAAAATATAACTAATCGGGTCGGTTGGGCGGTACATTTCAAGCAAGGGACCTTTGAGATAGTATAAATAATTTCGTAATAAAATCGATGTAACGAGACCAGTATTATATGACCAGTAGTTTATATCGGTTTCATTGAGATTTGGCACGGAAAGGGAGAAATTAACCAAAACCGAACGGAACGTAATTTTTCCCTTCTAAATATCCCACCTACAACCACTATTCACCATTCTCATCCACAAAACCCATTCCCTCCTTCACCCTCCTTATGGCCGATTGTATTTCCCCGAAAATTTTCCATTTCTCTCATCGACAGTCGCTAAACTCAAGGACCAAGTCAGGATTTGCTTCTCCTCAATCCTCCCACGACCGGCGGCAAAAGTGTCAATCTTTTGAGATATTTCTGAGTTTTGAAGAGTTGACTTTTATTAGATTTTTGTCAATTTTGATTTTGGGACTTCAAAATGATACATATGAATCGCCTAGGCTTAGATTACATGACAGAGGTTGCATAATCGATTTTAGAGGCCGAAATGTGTAGAAATTGATAGGTCGACTTTTTGGTTGACTTTGAGGAATTGAAGCTAAGGGTTGAACATATATATTCCTAAGCTTGAAATATGCGAGCAGAGTGATTATACTTGATTTTAGGGGTCAAGGTATTGATCGGATCGCTGACTTTTTCTAAGTTTCTTCAAATTGTACTACATGTTACGGAACTTCAATATGCTTGTTTCTGAGTATAATTTGGATGCTTGAGGTCGATTGGGTAGAGGATATTGTTGGGTTAGGTTATTCCAAGTTTAGTAGAAATCAAGCCAACTAAAGGTTATTTATAACGGGTTAATTAGTTGCTTATCAAGTTGCCGATCGATTGAAATGTGACTAACGTGTTATCATTGGGATACAAAGTTGATTACCGATTTTGGAACTTATAAAGTTGGTAAATTGAATGTAGTTAAGTTGGAATTTTAGGTGTATACTAATTTCGATGATGATTACTAAAAGGTTAATTTGAATTTTGAGACGTGGTATAATACTGGGTCATATGATGTTAAGCAGGTTATTCTATGGAATGTAAGTATAATGTATAATTTCTCCGAATAGGAGTTGAGCTCGACTGCACGAACGCCTAGAGTTAGCATTACTACTTTTGCTCGGAAAGTAGCATAAATCTCACAATCGGGAACCCTTCATATATATTATGTTATATATTTTGTACGTGGTCGCTACGGGATTATTTTGGACATGTATTATGTGCTATGATTGATATTATGTGTAAGTTATGATTTATTATTCATATGAGCAATAATTGAGACTATGAGTTATATTATGAGATAATCGAGATTACATTCACATCATGAGATATTAGTGATTATGAGTTATATCGGGGATAAGAAGAATATGATTCATGTTACGAGATTACAGTACGCCACGCAAGGCCAAGGCGGCATTTCTGCGCCAAGGCGGTGGTCAGGCGCTGTGTGGTCAGGTGCGTATGTAGCTTTTGATTGCTTGTGTTATTCATAGCGCGCGCACTCGACCGGGAGGTTTGGCGCGTGTATATTGTATGGCAAATTTCGTGATTCGGGAGGCTCAGCGATATGCACATTGGCGGGCGTAGCCTCGGTCGGGAGGATTGAAAGTGAGGCCTCATCTCGACATAAAGGGGACAGATGGTCGTATTATTCAAAGCGATGTAAGTTTCATGATATACGCTCCCTCAGGTGGATGATGTTATCACCAATACGGACAAAAGTGTATTATTATTATTAATGTGAAATGAAGTTTTTTGATGTTGTCATCCACGGCCTGGTGACTTAAAGGTACGTGTTGTTAATGATCTTAACTAGACGGCCGACTTCAAAGGTCGCTACACTTTGCACGAGCTAGTTTCGCTCGTGGGTGTCCTCAAAGGTGGTTGCGTGCCTAGGTTAGTGTTGTCAGTTGGCTATATTTAAGTCTCTACCTCCGACTTTCGCCGATCGCTGACCTGCCGAGACACCCTGAAGGCCGAACTGCGCGAGCACCCTTGGGAAGCGTCAGATGAATCTATTCGTTGCTGTGTTTCCACATAAGGATTGAAGCTATTAGTAACTTTTATCAACATTCTAATTTCCAACTTAACAACTCTAGGTGGAACGATTACCACGCGTGTCTTAACGACTAATAAAACGACAAACTTCAACCATTTCACCTCCATTTTTGGCACTATCCCTACCTCAACCATAACACTTTAATCAAATTCTAATCACCCAACAATCAATTCCCCAACTAATTAATCCATTATAATCAATCTTTAATTCAAAAACCCAATTACTACTCAACTTGGAATAACCTAACTCAACAATATCCTCTACCAATCAACATCAAAAACTAACTCATATACCAAAATAACTATATTAAAGTCCCACAACATCATAATACAATTTAAAGAAACTTAGAAAAAGTCAACATAAAAGTCAACTAACCTAATCAACATTTCCAACCCCTAAAATCACTCATATAATCACTACCAATCACATATTTCAAGCTAGAGGATACTTTATACCATTTAAACTTTAAAACTCACTTCCCAAAAGTCAACAAAAGTCAAACTTATTAAAAATCTTAGAAAATATCACCAAAGTTTTCAATTTTTCTTACCTTAATGGGTAAAAGCATTTACGAGGAAAGATGAAAATCAACTTTTAATTGTGTTGAGCCAAAAAGAATTGGAAGAAATTGAAAAAATTTCAAGGGAGAGAGGCGGAGATTCTGGGCCTTCACATGAGGAAAGTGGTCGATGGTTTTGGCTAATGATCAAGAATGGTTGAAAGGATAAGAGTAAGATACTTAAGATAAGTGTTTAAGTCTCGTTTTGGTTTATTTGTTTTGCTTATCTTTTCGTTTAACACAACTCGACACGCGAATTTTATTTCTACCCTCAAAATAAATTATCACCCAACCTATATTATTATTATACGACTACAAATTTTTAATTCCTACCTCAAACACTCAACCGGCAACTAGAATAATATTAAAATAATAGTTATACGGAACGGGTTATTTCAATATAAATATATCCCCTTTCCATTCTCATTACAATGCATATAAGGTAAAAATAAATCATATAACTATGCATTTATTAAATATACATTTAATATGGAAAAGGAAGAACGCAATAAACGAATGTCCATAAAATATATAATCAAATTAATTGATACATTTGAGTATAAAAATGTGTCCAATAATTATTACAATACTATTTTATGCATATATATTAATATAAATACTTGCAAGTAATTATATTTATTATATATTCAATAACTAGATAATTATTATGTTTATCCTTTTCATAAATAAATAAATTAAGAGGTTAATCATTAAAAGTGGACAATCAATTAAATAAAATCATTTTTTAAATTGGGTAATTATAATTAAAATAATTTAGTATATGATATTTTATTCATGAAATCCAAATTGAAATTACCCTAATTTTTAAAAACCTAAAACTATGGTTTAAATCGGATTGGGCTTTTTCAAAAACCCTAGCCGCACAAGACAACTAATGCATCGACGTGCTAAACGCCCACACGACCACGCCACCCTAGCCCCTGCAGGCAAAGAGCTTTCCAACAAAGATCCCATTCCCAAAAGCGTGGCGGACGCACTGAAACACTTCAGACAAGGCGGCATGTCTGGATTTTGGTAATTAATTTTGCTTTACATTTTAATTCTACCTTTCAAAAGTAAGTTTCAAGGCTTTAAACTACTCAAAATTATGATTTTCATAAAGAACAATTTTCATAATATCTTTAAAATTATTCAATTGGAATTTCTAAAAAATATTTATAGAGAATTTATTATGTAATTTCTAATATTAAAACTTTATAATTTTGAAAATACATAATACATAGTTAAAAAATTCTAAAAATTCAAATTTTGGTGAAAACGGTTGTTCTCTAACATAAAGTATCCGAAAATTATTAGATTTGAAATATTTTTGAGTTTAGGTTTAAATATATAATTAAATTTTAATTAACTAATTAAAATAATTATAAACCCTCTTTTAAAAATAGCAAATAATTATACTAATTATCAAACATCAAAATATGTAATTTGATGTACTTGAATACGTGAACACATTTTATAAAAAATAACATGGGATAAAAATTCATACTATATATTTGTACATAAATATGTAAACAGAATTTTATATAAATTACAAACATGACTTAAAATTTTCTAGATCAATTTAATCCAAAGTAAACTTGCTCATGATGCCACTGATTGTAAATTATGCATATTTCTCGAATAAAACGTTAAACAAATAAAGATAATGCGATCAATTTAATTATCATAAAATCATATTTAAATAATATATAACAATATATTAATACGGTAGAAAGGTTTCTACGTTGTAACGACTACCTCAGTCGGCCGCTTCCTAAGGTTGGGACCGCCCAAATCCTTGACAAATGCAGTCACCAAACCGATGGATGACTCAATTTGAAAAGACTCACCTGTCATTAAATAAACCAATAAATTAAAATACATCTAAGAAAATAATCCATCGTGGTATTTCCTAACCACACAAAACCACCATATATACAAATAAACCGTCAACAATATACAATCAAATCCCAAAAAAATAAAAACAATATAAACATCAAGACTATAACTAAAAACCAAAGAAGATCATGGCGATCTAATACTACCAACTGCCTTCTCACCTAAGCACTCATCCCGATCACACGAACGAATCGTAAACACCGATGACCACCCGCCACCTCGGGCACAAATAAAATGCCGCCCATAATGCGTGTAAGCCAAGCTTAAATAATCGCAAGAGTGCTAACTCACACCCACAAGTAGTACAATAAGAATAACTAATTTCACAAAATGTATAGTTATCAGAGAATACTACACAATTCAAGGCCATTATAATATGAAATAAAAATATCATTAGCGAGTTCATGATCATGCTTACATCATAAAAGTATACTAATATCGACATAACGATTATCGTAAATTCATAGGCTCATCAACTAACATGAAAAGTTAACATACAACTATAATCACGCATGTAATCTTATTCGCCCCGTGTCACCGAGGTTCAGTCATCAACAACCCTGCACACTTAGAGTCATCGATCGATTGATGATACACTTTTTGTCCATCGTGGTGAACTAACAACACATCACACAAAAAAAATGTACCACCAACCAAACATACATCAATCCAAATCATACAAACTACAATACACACCTAATCTCCATAGTACAACATATTAGTAGTACGGTCACACACGACTTCAATATACAAGTCTAAAAACTAGAAAACATAACAAAGAGGAAAAGGATTGCCAATCTTCTATGCCACCGCTGCCTCACTTACGACCTTTGGGTCCACAACCTGTCAACGCAGCTTCTCGGCAACCTCGACGATCAATCCTGTAAACCTAGGCACGACACGCCCGCCCATGTAGACTGCGGAGTCGCCTATAAAGTCAGCGGAATACAAATACCACGGATTTGATCCCATCACATATTCATGCTTATATATAAATATACGCATGCATTACTAACCAAGCTACATAATGAATAACCGCCCACAAAGCCACATAGAATTCTCCCTACACGTATCACATGATACTATACGAGCTTATAACCATCAATAACGACACCATTTAAGGAAAACCATTCAACACACAAGACAATCAAACGAGGAACTAATTCCTCCACAAATAATCGACGGTGAATCCACCTTCACAAATAGTAAAAACAAACGAGAACCACCTCCACAAACAATAAACAAACGAGGATTCCACCTCCACAAATAACAAACAAACGCAGGAATCCACCTCCACAATAACAACAAACATAATCCACCTCCACAACACAAAACAAAACGGCAATCCACCTCCAAATAATCGTACGAGGCCTCCACCTCCATCCTCCCGACCGAGGTTATTACCCCTCGCATTTATATCACACCAAACCTCCCGAATTCACGCGGCTACCCACACAATAAGGTATACTACACCAAACTCCCGTCAGTCACCACTGCCCAAGAAATAACAAACAAAGCAATCAAAATACATCTCGCACACAAATTACAATACGCCCACACAACACAAGTAATATACAAAGACACGCGGTATAACCACAACTTTACAATACGAATCATAATCACAACTATCTCATAATATGAATCATAATCTCAATTATCTCATAATATAACTCATAATCACAATTATCTCATAATATCAATCATAATCTCAATTATTTCATCATATGAATCATAAATCACAATTTTCACGTAATATCAATCATAATCTCACAATACACATGTCAAAATAGTCCCATGACAAAACACATGCAAAATATATAAATATAAGATAGATGAAGTGGTTCTCATCGCGAGATTTGTACTCACTCGGCATATAAGCAATAATGATATCTCTAGGTAGTCCAATGCAGCCAGTCCGGCTCAACTCCTATTCAAAGAAATTATACATTATAACACATTCCGTAGAATAACCTCTCTTAACATCTATTTAAACCCCGAGTATTATACCACATCTCACATTTCAAATTAACTTTTAGTAATCATCCTATCCCCGAAATTAGTATACACTTCTAAAATTCCAACTTAACTACATTCTAATTACCAACTTCATAACTCCCAATACTCGATCATCACTTTATTATCCCAACAATAACACTTTAGTCACATTCTAATCAATCCAACAATCAATCGCCAACTAATTAACCCATTAAAATCAACCTTTAATTCAAAAACCCAATTACAACCTCGAATTTGAAATAACCTAACTCAACAATACCCTCTTCCAATCAACATCAAACGTCTAACTAACCTTCCAAACAACTATATTAAAGTCCCTAACACGTAATTCAATTTAAAGAAACTTAGAAAGTCAACCGATCCAATCAATACACTTCAACCCCTAAATGAAGTATAATCGCTACTACTCATATTTCAAGCTAGAGGATACTTCTATAACATTTCAACCTTTAAAACTCACTCAAAAAAGTCAACAAAAGTCAACTCATCAATTTCTACACATTTCAACCCTCCAAATCTATTCTTATAACTCTCATTCATCTAATCTAAGCCTAGACGATCCATATATATCATTTTGAAGTTTCAAACTCAAGGTCAACGAAAATCAACTAAAAGTCAACTCTACAAAACTCATGAAATATCTCAAAAGATTCAACCTTTCTTACCTAGATATGATGAGGATGATGAGGGGAAGATATTCAACCAACGATCTTTGAGTTTGAGCAACAATTGAAGAGAAGAAATGGAGGAAGAATTTTTCTCTTTTTTCCTGTGAGGCACCGGCCCAAATGGAGTGGAAACGGCAGGGAATGGGTTTGGTGGGACGGTAATGGCTAATTGTTAGTGTAGGATATTTAGATTGCAAAAAGTGCCTCGCTTGGTTCGGGCAGTTTATTTCTCCACTTTCCGTACTTAAATCTCAATGAAACCGATTCCAAATGTAAAATTTCCATGACATAAACTACTACTCATATAATACTAGTCTCGGTACATCGATTTTATTCCGAAATTATTTATACTATCTCCGGGTCCCACCACAAACCGAAATATGCAACACATTTCAATCGCTTAAGCGTAACGGGTTATTTCATTCTACCTATCTATGTACTCGCCCCTCCGAAATTTACTCAAGCACCCGATTTTTCTTATCATCCCAAATAGCTCTTCAATATGTTCTTATTTCCTAACGCGACATCTCATCACCCAATCAAATTCTCTACATAGGTCATCGACTTCAGAGATCGCATAATACCTCGTAAATATTATTCACAACATACCCTCGACGAATACCCGCCCAGTCAAGCCGCCTTCCGAGCGAGTCATAAAACTGGGAACACCGTGAGTCACCAAACCGATGGATCTAATTTTGTTTTAAAAATACAATTCGCTTCATCCAAAACGTGATCACAATTAAGTTTCCCAAATCAAAACAGCTTTTAAATTTATAACCATCGTGATATCGAAATGACAAACCCATATATATATACACAAATATAATCCCAAAATAGTACGCCGCAAGGCTACAAATGTGATGATAATGCATCGCACTCGAATACAAATGACAACAACACAAGGCTAAAGTTTCAAAAGGAAAATACACATCAAAATGGGGCTTGACAACACATCAAAATCGGGGATCATGAGGATCCTTCGCCAGTTCGACGTCACCTAGCCACTGAACAAAACTCTCAAATGCCTCTGGCTCAACCGGCCGTCTGTCAACCTAAGACAAATGAATGCTTCAAAGCGGTGCGGGCGTAGTTTAGGCTTAGTGAAACTTAATGTGGGTGAACTTACTCATACGCACTTAGTCAATCAATAATATAATAGTCAAATATGAATAAAATACATATATCCAGACTACCAAAAGTGTCATACAACATAATTCCAGAAATCTCGTATAATACATGAAGACATATAATGTAAGGTTCACCAAGCACAATTTCTAAAGAAATCAATAGACTCAACAACTAATTAAAACTCTAGTCATCAAACCTCTTATCTCTCATATCCCCACCAAGATACCATACTAACTTTTCTACCTCAGGACGGACTAATCAATAATCACCTCAAGACTTATACCGCAAGATAAGGCCAAAACCGCACTTATACACAAAGTATAAGGTACACCGACCGATACACAAAGTATAAGACACACGCACTCATACACTGGGTATAAGGCACACCGCCTTATACACTAAGTATAAGGCACACCGCCTTATACACCAAGTATAAGTGCACACCGCACGCTATACCGTAGCATGTAATACATCGGCACGCACACAAAGGGATCAAAGACTCATACCGCTTCCATACCGAAGTATAAGGCCAAACCGCACGCTATACCGTAGCATGGGCCACACCGACAATGCACACAAATAAAGCGATCAAAAGAGAGTCATACCGCCTATACCAAGTATATGCCAACCGCACGCTATACCGTGAAGATGTGGCCAATTAGCGCCACATATCCCTAGTTAAAGGAGAGTCACCTAATCCCTAATGAATCCCAAATATGTGGTCACCCCCCGATACTCAAGTCACCAAGTCATAGATAACTCTAACCATCACCTCTCAATAACTACCATCACTTACTCCCAAACAATATCCAAGCACACAATTAAAACATCTCACAATCGTAAGTCAAACACAATCGCCAACAAAGCCACAGAATCAGTGTCGACAAGGCCACATAAATCATAAGTACGACAAGCGCCACGTAAATCGAAATATGTTTCGGGAGTTCAAGCCACATTTACCTCAAGCAAATCTTCAACGCCAGTAATATAATCACATAATCATATAACAATTACATGTATATCATTCTCTAATGTAATCATAACACAATGACATGTATATCATTCTCACAATCATATCATAATAACATGTATATCATTCCCTCACATAATCATATCACAATAACATGTTCACACAATTTAAAAGTAAGTACGTAAAGTAACACCATGTAGATAAGTATCACCTTTGCTAGCTACCGCAAAACCTTCGCGAAAAACAATCAAGTAACTCTTTTCCACGATCAACGCCAAACAACACCTTAAAGTATAATCAAGACCTACTACTATACCTCCATATTCTAGAAGATGCATAACCAACTCTTAGGGAACTATCTCTAAACAAGCCCAACATGACGGATAAACTATCGAATTATAATCCCATCGGACACAACCCACCCAATTCTCGCTAAATTCATCTTACTACTTTCTCATTACAAATCGACTTATAAGTTATATTCTAACTAATCATCAAGTCCATAATTAACAATCTATAATTCGAAATATCAATTATAACTCAACTTGGAAATTTACACTTTTTCAACAACATAACACCCTTTAATCAATTTTAAATCACTCAATTTAACATCATAACAACTATAATAAGTGTCCCAATATAACCTCCTACACATTTAAAGTCTTATAAAATATCACATAAAAGTCAACTCGACCATAACGTCCTCAACGATCTCTAAATCACTTAATTCATCACTCAAATACGCTACGTAACCCATAACCAACCAAGATTTATCATAAAACTCAATTATGCAAAAGTCAACTAAAAGTCAACTATAAGTCAAAACCCAAGAAATATCTAAAGACTTGAAATTTACCTTAATCTCAAGAGAATTACGTGGGAGAACAATATTCTACAACCGATCTTCGAGTTCGAGCCATTAACCAAGAAATGAAATGAAATTTTTTAAGGGGAGCGAGGAAGTAATATTTCGCCAAAGCATGAAAAAGATGATGATGAAGTGTTTGATAATGATGATGCGGGAAGAGCAAAGATGACTAGATATTTAAAAACTCAGTCCGCCTCGGTTTCGGGCACTTTCTCCGCTGACGTATTCCTAAATCTCCACGAACCCGATTCCAAAGATAAATATTCCATGGAAAAAAATACTAAATTATAAATGCACTGCCAAAAATTTTACTTAAATAATATTATCATCGAGATTATTTAAAAATATCCCCTGTCCCACCGCCAACCGAAAATTTAAATTTTTTTTTTTTTTCAGAACGGTTATTACACCGAATATTAACTTACCGCAACCGGATATTATGCTACCTAATCATATCATAATCATCGCACGCCATATCCCAACTACGAGTATACGCCCTCTCATACCTATATTACACCAACACCATCAATTCATATTTTGCTCATGTTATCAATATCATAAATCAACCATCAATAATACTCACTCAAAATCCCCATATCACCGATATCTTTATCCACTATTATTCGTGTCATCATATCATCTCTGTTATTATCGACTATGAGATTCATTAATGTGTGGCAAATTCTCTTATCAAAACCCCGCCATCAAATTGCGACATCGACATTCGCATCCTATGCAGAAATACAATTCCAAGGTTTCCCAAAGATACAACTAATGTAAATACATCACCAATAACCCCATCATTCCTTAATACACCCACATATCTTTTAAAACACCACTTCATAGTATAGTCATATCCACCTTTTAACAAATTCAACATATTAGTCTACCTGCATGTATATAGCATCACACGCCACTCATCAATACCTTGTCACCATACACTTCATATACGCTCATTTACCATTCTCATACCATCATGATTTACCATCGTATAGATCAATATCGTGTTTTTCCCCTTTGCACTCCGCCATTTTATTTATATCAACACCATGTCATACCACAAACATTCAACCACAAATAATATTATCTCACTCTACCATAGAATATATAAATTTAGGTTCACTGTTAACATCATATATTCATTTTACTCACGATTTACTACCATCCATTTCCCACATGATAATTCCAACAACATGCATATATATATCATCCATACTACAATATCAACCGATCATTCACACCACCTGCTTAATAACCCCTTATCATAACAACTTATCACTAGCTCCAATAGCTATCAATATCCCCTTTTACGCATATTCGCACTCCTTGTCTCGCTTTCTAAATTTAATTGAAAATTTCAATCTACTCATATTCCTTCCACATCACACTTCGTTTAAACTTTCATACCAAGAAGTATCATAACGTGTTTCTACCCGTGTAATAGTTAGACATTAACACATTCTATATTCCTTTAGACCTCCTTCTTCCCATAAGACTATAAATCCTCATTCCTCGTCACTTTTATTATATTATAAGATTCACCCAATGCCATTCCTTCATTAATTTTTAACAATATAATGTAAAGTTATTTCCACAGAATATTATTTCTTCCCTCAGAGTTCTTCATCACCATCGTGAGACATTTTTCCTTTCCTCCCGTCTCATTTCAACAATATTAGAATTCAACATTTCTTCAATAGCTTCCGGTGGTGCCATCCTAACACTGGCTTGGAAGTTATTATTACCGTGAGCAACTTTCCTCTTAGTTAAATTATCATCTCTGTTAACTCAGGTCTTACACCTCAATACGTCTTATATCCTCATACAATAGTCACTACTTTCCGATAAGGCCTTTATACTAGATCAACACATAACATTCTCACCTATTTGTCCTCAAGTCATGAATCTGTTGTATTCGAATTGACGCCCGACTCTTTATCATTAAGAACCACAAACTACGCTTAACATCTGGACTCACGCCCTCATGACCATTTTAAAATTCACGCACTCTATGATTTCTCCACATAAATTTGTACCACGCTTTTATATCATGATTCAACCTACAGAAAATCCTGTAGATTTACCTATAACACCCGCTATCATCCTTACAGGTTCCGAATCCATCAACCAGATCATAAGTGTGAATTTCTCACATCCTCTGGGAAAGGCGGGTCAATGACCTCTGCCTTCCCTCCTCCCATGATACCACTATTCTCAAGTCACATTACACCTCAAAACTACCAAGTCTCATTATACAACCACAACGAAGTTCATCCTCATAATTATCCTCCTCGACTTATTACCAGAAAATATTTTGATTTAACTACATAAAATAACGAATTTTCGATTAATGATTAATCACATTTTATTCAATTAATCACATATATCATATCGATTAGCTTAAAAGTGCTTTATTAAGAGTATAATTTATTTTACTATTTTCAAAGAGAGAAAAATTATAAACCAACGATAAATAATATTGTGAGACAAACTAACGATGTTCAAAGAATTTTAAAAGTTCAATGCGAAATATCGTATTCAAAAGAATGACAAGAAAGCTTGAATGCGAAAATTTTTATACTTGATCAACTAAATAAGGACGGGAAAGTATCTAATAGAAATTCTAGACATATAAAATCTGATCTCAACATATAAATAGTTTATATAGAATAATTATATAAAACTCGTAACCCGGCTCTTAACACCACTGTTTGGTTTTACGGATTAAACTAACATCAAATATTATAAAGATCGACGAGATTATAAAATAATAATTCACGATATATTTACGTGTTAGAAATATGAGATATTTGAAATAAGCACTGGAACAATTCGATTTTTCAACCGACAACTCATTTAAGTTTGGGTTCGTATATACGCTCGACATGTAAGAATGCCTTCGTGGATAAGATACTGAGACGATATTAGGCTATGATTTACTTACTAGTATCCGCCATAATCAATGCATTATATAACGCTTCTAACATTATTTAGTATATGGCTGCTGTAAAGTGACCTCTTAGGCTGGGGATTGACAAAAGCCTTAATTTACAAATTCATTCTTATGTAATTAATTATTTAATTCATTCTTATGTAATAAATTTACAAATTTATTCTTATATAATTAATTTGGATTTTCTTTAAATATGATTAATTATTTAATTCATTTGTATAAGAATGTGTTTATATGAAAAAAATAAACAAGCTAATAGCTAATTACATGTTTCTTAGCTAACAACCGAATTATTTTTAGGTTTAGTTGCTTATGAACATAAAAATAAGTAGCTTGTTGTCTTAGAAGCATAAAACGAATTCGCTTGGTTAACACTTAACAAATTCACTTGTTGTGTTACAAGCATAAAAAGAACTCGTTTGTTTACTTAGTAGCACATTAATAATTTGTTTGTTTTGTTATAAGTATCGACCTTGTTCGCTTGTCCACTAAAAGGGCAAAACAGTAATTTCAAGTCATATTTTTAGTGTTTTTGTATATTGGAGGCCGCGACATTAATATTGTACCAAAAAATGAAGAAAAGTAGAGAAAAAGTTGGTTGGGTGTGTGTATAGTGTTGTCCCAAATTAATCGTTAATCTCTAAAGAAGGAATATTGTCCAGGGATGGTCTGCCACCCCTTCACGGATCTTGTCAATTCCATTCCATCATCTTTCTCCTCTTCTGTCAAAATTATAACGACACCACCAATTCAATCTCCCCCAAGTAATCCCGTTGGGTAATATATCTTATATTCGGACCTATGTTTTCATTCGCTTCAATTAAATGACATTACGCATGTACATGCATTATGATTTTATTATCAATTTGTCATACATGTTGTATGAAGTGGAAAAATGCACATGTTTGTTACCGATTGCTATTCACGCTCATGTCTTTTCTCGCTTTTACCCTCATTTATATACTTTCATGCCTATTTTGGATTGAAGCATTAGCTTATTGAGTATGAAGTTGGGGCATGCCTTTATTTTGCTCTATTGGCTTTCATTTAACAGATTTCGATCGCTGTTTCTTAGGGTTTATATACAAGATTATTGAATTGGATGCTATTGGTTTGCTAGTGGAGCAATGAGCCATCATCCATCCGCCTCCGGGAGGCCTTCATCAAGTATGTTATCGCTTTCTCCATACCATCGTATGATTTTTAAAATTTCGAGTTAAGATTTCTTAATGGTGATCACTGAATTGTATCAGTGGGATCTCCTCACTGCACACCACATGTTTGTGATTGTGTTCTCTGATGTTTGCAAATTGATTCTCAATCCTCCAAATTTCAAAGATCTTCCAGTATTTTCAATCTGTTTTACTATTAATACGATAATTTTGATCCAAATCAACGCTATTTATTGTTCACCAAGACTATAAAAGTTTCTTGTTAGTTTTAACATCGAAAACGTTTGACGATGTTTTAGGGATGGGGGTAGTATAATACTAGAAGTACATAACCTTTTATAGTTGAGGGTCTTATCAGTAAGTACGAATCTCTCTTTTAACATATTGAGAGACATTTTGAATATAACAAACAATTTTACATGAAGTCTGGCTACTGTTAAGCAGCTTAGGGTTCTATACATGCAGTATAATAAATGAAACCAAAAGAACATTACTGTTAATACCTTCTTCCTTTTTTCTCAATAGTACATATTTATGGGGAAAACTTCTTTCGATCTGAACATAATCGTGAGTGGCAATGAATTTTACCTAAATAAATATCAAAAAATTTGTGTTTTTAATAATATCAAGTACCTGAAAAGTTTTTGTCAAAAGAAATTCTGATTTTGACTCCTTTCCAGAAACTTCACGAACTGTGTAATGCCATGAGTTGAAATCTTTTGTACGAGAAAACTAGCTAACATATTTTATCAGTTGAAAATTTGAAATATTTTTAAGAAATGGAGTATGTTATAGAAATTCTCACTCATTATCAATGTTAGCATTGGTGGCTACTGGTTTGTGTTTGATATTTATCAATATTTTGGTTTACATTCTATGTAAATAAAACAATTTGTGACTTGGTGAGAGAATATAGAGATAATGGAACTGTCCATATGCATGTATTTACCTGATTAAACAAAAGCTCTTGGTGTTTCTGGCAATTCTAGAATCATGGTATGCTTTGGCATGGATATGTTTGATTTAAATAGATTTAACTGATAACTTATCATTTTGTTTTGTCATTTTTCAATTCATTCCGTTGACAACTTTCAACCATGATCAAACCTCAAACCTTCATTCAGAGTAATAGTTGTTGTATTTGTATTCTCAGACAAGAGAAGATTAAATGATTCCTGCATCAAAGTGATAACCGGGCCAGTGTGCAGATTGCAGTGCTCCAGACCCTAAATGGGCGTAAGTCTTCATGATCATGATGTGACATTTTATTTAACTTATTTATTTTTTTATGAACTCAAATGTTTTCACTTGAATTCTATCATTTATTGTGCTAATTTTTAGCCGAAACATTGATGTCTTATCTAATTTTAGGATGGACCCGGTTGCTAATGCAATTTTCCTTGGTATACTGGTTTTTATGGTTTTCATCCTTCCATAGTTTTGATTAAGATTTAACTCACAATTTCTCTTTATTCAGAAGAACAGATATTCATATGTCCTCTAATGGGTTTGTGATTTTTCTTCATGGAAAAAGGCTTCATTTTCTCAAGATGATATATTTTTGTCATTACATTTCTTTTGTTTCTGAAGACTTTTGAATTGATAATTACTATGTTATCTGTTCTTTCTTTTATTTTCTTGTATATTTGAATTTTTTTTCTCTTCCTTTTCAGGTCAGCCAACATTGGGGTGTTCATTTGCTTGAAGTGCTGTGGTGTGCATAGAGGCCTCGGTTCTCATATTTCTAAGGTACTTTTTACGAGATCAGTTCTCTTTATCAGTAAACTGACAGGTCCTAATCTCATCCTACTACGCTCACTTGTGTAAAGATTTGAATCCATAACTGAAAGCTCATAATTGCTGGTGAATAATAATATTTTATGTGTCGCTTAACTTTACATATTTCTAATTTGACATTTAAGATATGTATTGTTTTAGCACATTAGAATCTGTTGACTTCCTATTTTATTGCTTATCCATCCTATATTTTTGGTTTACATGAGTCAAATAGTGTTGTAGCACCTAATTATTATAGAAATGAGTAGGTGTAGTTTGAGGTTGAAGCTCCATTCCAAATTCATTCTCTCATATTTTTTGAATCAGTATTAATGGCTTTTAAATTGTTTTTGCTGTCGTTGAGTGTCAATTTCTGCTGACAGGTCTTCAAGGAGTAGAATACCATTTGTTCTCTTTTATGCTCAATAATTCTTTTGCCCATAGCTAACTTGTTATTTATCTTGGTCCTGGGCAGACCGAAATGGACCATCCTTATTTGTCTTTTAATTTCTCTCTTTTTTCATTATGTCACATGTGTACCCAGTCGTCCCCTCAGTTTTTGCCTTGTTTAAAGTCAGATGAAATGTTATCAAAAAAAGAAAAGAAAAAAAAAGATGAAATGATTATTTTAACTTTCAAGATATATACATATATATGTTTCTAAGATGTTGAGGATGCAACTAGACTTTTTGCGTTGAATTCTTGAACCATTATGTCAACCCATAATAAGAGTATTTACGTGGCGTGCTCGACTTAGGAAGTACTTGTATGGGCGACCCTGTGCTTGGGAAGAGAGTAGTGTTTGAATGATTAGTGGTACATGGGCTAATTGGTCAACAATTTTCAACTTTGTTTTAGGTCTGATAATATAAATGATACTAGAGCCAGCAACTAACTGATATCATGAACTCACAGGATTATTTTATATCCATTGAGATGGGGCCAGAGCATGTTGTAAACTCAAATTTTAAATGTGTAAACAGAGCATGTGCTTAACTTTCTTCATGTTTTAGGCTAGTTCTTCAAGTTCTATACTTAATCGCTAGTTCTATTCTCGTGGATACTTAATCTAATCAATTCGAACAAATATAACCGAATATTTAATTTTTTTCCACTGTATTCGTATTCGGATTCCGATTCAAATAGTAGCAATTGTGATTGCCTCAAACATTATACCATATTCGGATTTGGATCTCAGACTGTTTATAATTGTCTTCGACTTGAAATAACGCTTGAAATTGCATTGATTCAAATTCAATTTTTATAGAAAAAATAAATAAAATTCTGAAATTATAAAGTTCAATTCACACCAAAATGGGTAATGAAATTGAAATAAATAAATTTCTGAAATTATAAAGTTCAATTCACATTTGACCAAGCTTCTACAAGGAGGTCTTGGGTTCTACTCTTGTTGGAGACATAATATATATTATAATTTCTTTGTAGCACTTGTTCTAATTGTCTTTTTATGTTGGTATTTTCTGAATAACTTCTTGATTCTTTAGTATCTAACATATTTGGTCAGTTTATGCAGAAACATTAGTCACTAAACATTCAGCTCTACAACTCTTAGACTTTTCCTTCTCTAGACTAGATCAGACAGTATATTGATTTATGTTTTTGCTACTTGTTGTGTACACATTTGTGATTGTGCTACAGTGACCATCACCTTGATACTCCTTGGACAGTTAATTATTCATTCAATAAAAAGGTTACTTGACGATGTCCATGCCAGTATTCTCTATCAAGAAATTCTATGATATGGAGTGACTTGGTGTCACTATTCTGCTGAAGTAAATACCGTCCTTGCCTATTCAAATTAAGAAATATATTGACCATAGGTTTTCTACAATTTTTGCCATTTCTCGTTTGCTATATGCATCCAAGTGTTGGTCGGTGAAATATCAACTTGTGATGAGAATGTTGAGATGGTTGTGAGGATTAAATGAGAGGCCGTTTGAGGTGGTATGGTCATGTTAAAAGAAGTCACATTAGAGGGGCACCACCCACACCAGAAGGTGTGAATTACAGGTCACCAATGACTGTAGAGGCAAGAGGGAAACTAGAGAAGAGTTTGACATAGAGTATATCAAAGGACCTCGAGTTTATGGGCTTAATAGAGTTGAATGGAGATAAATACATATAGCCGAATTCCATTCAACAAGGATAAGGCTTAGATTGATTTGTTAGGTTTATCATTTCTGCTTGGTACTACCTTTCTAATGGTCACTAGGTAAAGATACCATTAAGTATATATCGGGTAATAACAACATAATATTTACAATGTGAGCATATAAAATTGTACTTTTTAAAATTGCTCGAGTGTTAGGTAAGATGGATATGATTAGATCTTAAGATCGTGATCATGACTAGACTAAAGCTGTTAGAGTAATGAATTCTTTTTTCAATGGATATCTTGAAGCATCTGGATGCTCAAACAACTTACTTGATGTAACAATTCACAATAGATAGATTCTGTATATCCAATCTCCCATTCTCAACCACAGAAGAACTGTTTTAAGTGGGTCCAAAGGAAATTAAAATTATCATATCTCTTTACAGTGAGTGCAAATGTCTTAGTAGGTTTTATCAGTTACATTAGATGAGTGGTCCGATGACGTAGGTTGATGCAATGATTGAGGTTGGAGTGAAATGATTCTAAGCATTCAATTTATGAGGCTTATTTACTCAAGGAGTTTCAAGCCTGGCCCAGATAGCAATACGTAACTGAACCAAGCATACTGA
>JADFUC010001965.1:0-40054 GCA_019722365.1 Lithospermum erythrorhizon | reverse complement strand
ATCATTGCTTCGTTCAGTTACGTATTGCTATAATATTCGTGAGAGCAGTTATTCTGATCTACCCTCCTTATAAAATTTCGTCCTCGAAATTTACTCCAGCTTCAGTCGATGCTTATCATACCGATTCACGCTGTCGCTCTTGTGCGAATATCATGACATGCGCTCGCTTTGGCATTCTCGACATAGTCATTCGCTTGAGAGATCCGTACTACGCGCTTAAATACATTGTACAAGTAAATTCTCTTATCAAAACCCCCTTCGTCAAATTGTTTATTCTTGATTATCTTGGTATCCATTATCACAGTAAATACGCAAGGTTTCCAACATACAACTAACGTATAATACATAACATTAACCCCACCATTTCGTAACGCTCCCACATATATACCTTCTTAAAACACTACTTCATAGTATAGTTATATCCACCTTAACAAACATGCATATATAATCTACCCAGGTATGTATATAATCACATCGCCCTTCCGTAATCACATTATATATACAACTTCCTTATACGTTCATTTACCATTCATGCCGTCATGATTTACGTCATCGTATAAAATTAAATATCGTGTTTTCCCTTACATCATTTTATTTATATCGACACCATGTCGTACCATAACATCTAACCATAAAGCTATTATTATCACCGATTTCACCGTAGCATATATACCTAGGTTCACTTGTTAACATGTCGCCTTCTCGATGCACACTACGATTTATGGCATCCGATTTCCCTTTGTATTAATTCCAACAACATGTATATATATATCATCCATGCTCCAATGTCAGCGATTATTCGCACCACACGCTTGGTAAATCCCACATCATAACAAGCTTTATTACTTTCTCCGATAAACTGCTCCAATATCCCCACTTTGAATAATCTCGCTCCTTTTGTCTCGGTTCTAATCTAATTGAAAATTTCAATCTACCATATTCCTCTTCACATCGAGACCTGTTACGAACCGCCGTACCGGCAAGTATCGTTAACGTGCTTCTACCCGGAATAGTTAGACATTAACACCGATCACTTTTTGTATTCCCTTAATTCGATCCCCTCTTGACCTCATTACTTGCGGATCCTCATTCTTTTCGCTTAGCTATGTTAGAGGATTACTTTGATGATACTTCTTCATCATTGACATACCTCAGCCTTTGTTCTCAATTGTAGTTATCTCGAGGTTCATTTCTTCCCTCGAGTTCTTCATCCCTTTCGTGAGTCATTTTTCCTTTTCCTCCCGTCTCGTTTCAACAATATCGAGAATTCAACATATCTTGATAAAGAGCACATATGGGAACGACTAACAGCTTGGAAGTTATTATTACCGTGAAACAACTTTCCTCTTAGTTAAATTATCATCTGTTAACTTTCAAGTCTTACACCTATTATGTCTTATATCCTCATACAATTATCCCTTTACTTTCCGATAAGATCTTTATCACGGGATACGACACATTACCACTACTTCGTCTTGAATTCATGAATTCCACTGTTATATTCTAATTGACGTCTGACCTCTCTTCATCACTAACAACCACAAACGACGTTTAACATCTCGACTCACGTCCTCATGACCATTATAAAATTCACAGAATCTTATGATTGCTCCACATAAAATTTGTACTCTGACTTTCCGTCGCAGTTCTTACGGGAAAAACTTGTAGATCTACTCATAACAATTCAATTATCATCGCCCAGTAAGCGTGTCTCGATCCATCAACGGGAATCATAAGTGTAGATTTCTCAAAGATCCTCTGAAGTTATGGGTCAGCGACCTACATCTTCTCTCGTGATACGATTATTCTGAAATCTGATACATCTCAGAAACTACCCAATCTGCATTATACAACCATAGCAGTGCATTCCCATAATTATCCTCCTGACTTATTAGTGCAACATTTATATTACCATACTTGCTAATACTCCATTGCCCCTTTGGGATTTGTCAACCTTCATCTACACTCAGTAGCCCATTAATTCAAATCTTTAGAACTAACATTAGCGCATCACCATCATTAGTTTCCATCATATTATTCTTTAAACAACAAATTTCCATTGATGACCTAATACATCAACCATCATACTTCTCTTATGAGTGAGATTCCAAGATTCATTGATATTCCGTTACTAATTCCCACTAATTTTTCCTTACTATTGATCCAACTTCCTCGAGCAGGCCGGTATTTGAGTCTTATAGCACTTAGAGAATTCCAACATAACCTCTGACTCGTCTTGAAAAATTTATCCTCGGCACTTTCCAATGAACTGTCGGTTATCCTGTCTTATGCTTGATATAATATCCAAAACATTTTACTCCCATATCACCTTGAATGTAAAGTAGTCCTCATATTCTGACGAAATCGATTCGTACACTTTGATTCATTTAACCTTTAACGCTTTAGCCATTTATTCATCACTTAATCATAATTTATGAGATTCACCTCTTATAACTCTACTCAACTCATCTAACCACAAATTCAAATTTCTCAAATCAACATTCTTCGTTATATATAATTGCATACAATATATTGAAATGCTTTGAAGAAATGCGTCATTTTCCTTTCTCATATCTTTTCATGACTACCGAACAGCAAAATTGCACCATTAATTAAATCTTTGATATTCAACTATTATTACCAAATTTATATCATAATGTCATACTTTCTCCTTCGGTTCATACATATTCACAACTCACGTATCCTACGCGGCGTAACACTTATACTCCGCATGCTCATACACTTCCCGTAGTTGTTCCGTGCTTCACGTTTCCCTCATATGCGATTATCGCAACTTCATCATAGATTAACAACCACCAAAAATCTCGTTCAACCTAATCTCAATCGTATTCTTACTTGATTCACAAAATTTCTATTTATGCATTAAACTTTAAATAATATATCACCCGTTAATTTAACATCACTTATTTCATAAAATTATTCAACCTTATATCCGGTCTCAAAGTTTTATTACCTTGGAAAGAATGAGTTTGTACCGACTTGGTATACTAAAAGCGTCACGAGACCCACTTCCAACTCGTCTTGTCATACTTAATATGCTTACCATGAAATTCATACTTCCTATTTATCGATAATTTTCTCATAAAGTTCCTCAGTGGTATATCAAGCTAATTCCTCGTTAAAATATTTCATCCTCCCTCAGACTTACTAGACAAGTGGATTGTAGTTTTCCATTTCATAAATGTTTTATTTATTCACCATCTGACGAACATCTTTCTTCGCTTCCATTGGTCGAATTTCCATCATTCCACCCATCTTTAAAGCATTTCAACAATCGTCATAACATCTCTGGGGACAAGTTTCCATTCAACATCCTTAATCTCTTAGTATTCATGGGACTAATTCCAATATCAACCTATTTTGACACTTACATATTCCCGCTGTATGCATCATATTCATACTCCACATGGAATAAGATTCAGTAACTTACTTCATCTTCCCAGTGGTCCGTCCTTATCACGTCCAACTAAATTAATTCTCTACTGACTACCCCAACTGCTTGAGTCCAGCCGCCATAATTATCGCTGACGCTCTTCCACCGATTGTTGCGCGATTTAACTTCCACGCATCTAAGGATCAACAATCTTATACCACAATCGCAGTTACCCTTAACTTGCTCTTAGATTTACATAAATATCCTCAACCACTTAACAACTCAACTCCGACATTGTAGATTCCTTTGACATCACAGCGTCTTTTCTTTCCAACTTGAGGGAATTCCAACAAATCTACCCATATCTTAACATCTCATTTCCACATTTTATTTCTTGAGTTCACATCATGATAACAACTTAGATTATCGAGGTAGAAAACGAGAATCTACTCAGCTTCAATGAACCTACTATCGGATGATATCGCCAATGACAACACGTGGGCTCTTCGTAATCCAGCAGGTTGTATACTCGTCCATGATTACTAACAGCTTCAATTCTTGTCGCCGACACACAACGAATACGATTCGTAACCTTCCCCTAGGGTGCTCACCACGCGAGTTCGAAGAAAATCTTTCGGTGGCGTCACCGGCGGGTCGGCAGTCAGCGAAAGAAGAGAGAAATTCGGACTCACAAAGAAGACTCAAATATGGCCAGCTTCCAACAGCTCTTCAGAACAACCACACGGGACACCACAGAGAAAGTGGAAACCCTGAGCTCGTGCAAAATTATATGACCAGCTGACCGAGTTAGATCATTAACAACACATGTCGCTGACGATGGATACAATACTTGAATATGACTTCTTGACACTAACAAGACATAACTCTCTGTTCAAATAAGTAGGTATTCCATGACATATTCCAATAAAATAACTTAGGACAACGGAATACAAATCTACCTTAATGTCTGACTCAAGGATACAAGAAATACAAAATACAACATAGGAAAAATATGACAACCAGACCCCTGATTAAATACAATGCACAAGTCTAGAGTATAAAAACAACAACAAAAAGTGAAATAATTGAAATAACCCGTTCCGTATAAGCATTTTTCTTAATGTGATTTTAGTTGCCCGGTTGAGTGTTTTGCGGTTAAAGTTAAAAAATTTAATGGAATAATGATAATATGGGTTGGGCGGTAATATGTTTTGAGAATAGAAATTTAATTTGACTCGTGTTCGAATTAGGTTGGTAAACCGAGTAGAGAAGCGAAATTTACGAACCAAACGAGACAGCTCCCTTGAGGTCCCAGCTTCCTTTCCTCATTTAGCAGCCCCAACATATTCTTATAAATTGACACTTTATACCATGGCAAAAACAAAAAATTCTTTCTTCCTTACATGGCGGAGCCTCCCCTCCCATCCCCTTGAAATTTTTCATTTCTTGGCAAATCTTTGTCTGGAATCTAACTTGAATCTTGTTCCCAAAGTCTTAAGGTTAACAAAGACATAATTGTTATCTAGTACTCAGACGAGGATTAAGTGATTTTGACTAGTTATTGGGGTTAGAGAGTGGTGTAAGTTGTATGTCTGACTTTATTGACTTTTCTTAAATTGACTTTAAATGGTAATATGAGGTTAGAGGACTTTAATATAGTTGATTTGGGTGCTTAAGTGCTGGTTTGGATATGGATAGGTAGAATTGGGTTGAAAGTTTGGGGAAAAGAGTTCGTATGGTAATTAGTGCTTGAATTGGAGGTTATTTAATGGAGTTAATTAGTTGTTAATTGATTCTTTGGATTGATTAGAATGTCTTTAAGATGTTATTGTTGGGGTAATAAGGTGATAGCGAATATTGAGATTTACCAGTTGGCGGTGGAATATAGTTAGGTGGAATGTTGAAGTGTATATCAATCTTAGGAATAGGATGATTGCTAAGAGTTGTATTGAATCATTGAGACGAGTATAACGCTCAGGGGTTTATATAGATATTAAGTGAAGTTATTACAGGAATGTGTTATAATGTATAATTTCTTTGAATAGGAGTTAGGCACAGATCTAAGCGGGAATGCATAGAGCTATCATGTGCTTTTGGGCTCGGGTACAAATCTCACGATGGGGACCTTTCATATATATACCATGTTTGTATATTTTCATATGTTGTTTGAGACTATTGATATATGTATTGTGTGACTATATTTGTTATTATGTAAAATTGTGATTTATGATGCATGTTGTAAATATTTGATTGACATTGCTAGAGATATATGATTATGAGTATCATTTATGACATAAATTGAGATTACTGAGTTACATTATAGAGATAGTTTTGGATATAATTCGTATTATGAAATTGTGTGTGTGTTTGTGTGCTGCATTATTGTGGGCGTATGCGAGATGTGCTTGATTGCTTTATGTGTTATTTGCGGTGGTGACCCCGACTGGGAGGTTTGGTGAGAATCCACCTCCACAAATAATATACACATATGAAAATCCACCTCCACAAATAATACACACATATGAGGAATCCACCTCCAAAGAATACACATATGAGGAATCGACGCCGAATAGTACACATATGAGGAATCCACCTCCAAATGTCCAGTCTTGGCCTCCTCCATCCTCCGGTAGGCTACACCCTAAATGTGCATATCGCTGGCCTCGAATTGCAGGGCTACCCACTTATGATATACCTTGTACGAACCTCGGTCGGAATTACGCATTCATGAATAACACGCCAGCATTGAAACACATACGCATAGCGACCATACACCTGACACAAAGCCACACACAGCACAAGTACACAGCACATGGCATATCCTGATCTCGTAACATGAATAATAATCTCAATTATCTCATAATATAACTCATAATAATTATCGTAATATCACTCAAAATCTCAATTTATTTCATAATATGAATCAGAAATCACAATTTCCACATAATATCAGTCATAATCCAAACAATACATGTCAAAATAGTCCATTGATAGCAGCATTACAAAATATATAACATAATATATTTGAAAGGTACCCATTCGTGAGATTTGTACTACGCCTCGAGCCCAAAAGCGGTAATGCGGCTCAAGTCCTCGTGCCGAGGTCGAGTTTCGACTCCTAGATATGATGAGGATGATGAGGATAAGCAAATCCAAACTTTGTCACTTGAGTTTAAGCGACAATCGATGAGAGAAATGGAAGAAAATTTCAAAGGGGAGAGAGGCAATCGGCCAAACATGGGGAAGAAGAGGGGAAAATGGGTTTTTGGATGAGGATGGAGATAGTGGTGGTAGGTGGGATATTTAGAGGGGAAAAACTACGTTCCGTTCGGTTTCGGTTAATTTCCCCACTTTCCGTACTTAAATCTCAATGAAACCGATTTCCAATGTGTTATTTCCCGAGGCATATATTACTACTCATCTCATACTCGTCTCGATATATCGATATTATTCCAAAAGTATTGATATCATCTCGGTTCCGCCACGAAATGTGCCACCAACCGGCCGGTCATTACATGCCGACACTGGCACCCGAAATTTTTAATTTCACGAAATACTCCACCGAATCACCTATACTACTCAACATAATAACGGTAAGGAGCGAGTTAATACGATTCGAACCTTAATCGGGCGGTGAACTTTCGGCCCGTTTATGGGTCAGTTGGACTTTGACTTCGTTAAGATATTCGAGCATCGATTAAATTGACTTGAAATGAATTTCATCTCAGGATTAATTTATTCAATTTAATTTATTACAATTAAATATTTCTGATTAAATTAAAATTAGTTTTAATTTGTTAAAACGAAAATAATTAATGGATTAGAAATAAATAACTTTCGAAAATATTTAAATTAGATATAAGTATAAAATTATTTGATAATTACACACTTATATAATGACATAAAATTCAGAGTTGAATTTTAATAAGCAATCGTTTATATTATCTGATAATTAAACAATAGTATATGTAATTCGATTGATGGATATGTACTCGTTCAATTTACTCCTCCATCCTATACATGTATAAATATAATTTAGATATGTATAATATATAATTAGATATATTGATGGATGTTATGAGATTTATGATATGACTTATTTGTATTTATGAAATACGGCATGTGTAGTTTTACTGAAATGAATGACATGTAGAATTAAGGTATTTAATTGTTAATTAATTAAAGATGGAGACCAGCTGAAATTGACTAACGTAAAAATAATTAACGTAGTTAAAGAACTAGTATAAGTTCGTATTTTCTAAAGTAAGTCATACCCATGTATCTCGAAGTGTTATATTTAGTGTTACGATTGTTGTGATATAAATTTAGCTTGATAAAATGTATGTCTTAGTATAATCGTAAGTATTACTAAGTATAATTAATCCACCATTAAGTTAATTAATATTATCATACCAAACACTAAAGTCGGGTGGAGGCCACTTGGGCGAACGGGCATGTTAGTATGACATACGTTACGTGCAGGATGCTCGCCGATGGGAGAATCGTCGATTCCCAGTAAAGACTTAGGCTTTGTTCGTCCATTACTGCGTTGTTATCGGTGGTGGTTTTGGTTACTTAGCGGTTGCATGATGTCAAGATATGGACCGTGGACAAAAGAGGTCACTAATGCGGTCAAGTTGAACTTTTAATTGACGTCAAGTTATGTTAATTATAATTGAGTGTATGATCACTTACCATTATAATCGAAATTGATGCATTGTAAGTCTTGGTATACTTTGTATTTTTCAGTGGGATAGTAAACACTAGTATTTATGTTCTATTATTTTGTATTAGAACATTCTTATAAACTAAAACTGAACTATTGTTTATTTTACGTATCTTATGTAGTCAAAATGACCTCCAATACTAATAACTCGAAAACTCTCGGATCCGTATTGGAAAAGTAGAAACTAAATGGCATTAACTTCCTAGATTGGGCTAGGATCTTGAGAATAGTTCTCCAGTCTGAAAGAACCAAATACGTGCTAACCCAGAAGCTTCCTCCAGAATCTGAAGAAGGTGATTAGGAAGCTTGGCTTTCTTATCAACAACATAAGGCCACGCTACTGATATCCAATGCCTAAGTTGGCAAACATGGAAGTGAATCTTCAGATTCAATTCGAAAATGTCAATGCTTATAAGACGTATCGCAAACTCGAAAAGCTATTTTAGAAAGCGGCAGGCAATGAGAGGTACGACACTTTTTCTTGCCTCATTGATTGTAAGCTGGGCAATGGATTTCCCGTGAGTCCCCATGTCATAAAGAAGATAGGGCTAGTCGAAAGGCTAGACTCGCTCGACTCGCCTGTCTCGAGAGAGCTGGCTGTTGACATCATCCTCAAGTCGTTGCCTGACTCGCTCAACAACTTTATGATGAACTTTAACATCCATCAGTTCCATAAGTCATTATCGGAGTTGCATGGTATGATCACTAATCTTGACGGAGCAGAAGGGCAAAGCGCATAGCGTATTCGATGATCTGATAAGAACAAAAGGAAGCGACCGTGGAAGGCTTATAAGCCAACCATGGAAACCTGAAAGCGTCCCCCAAAAGATGCCAAGAAGAATGATAAGTGCCATGTTATGGGGTTGGGCATCGGAGGCGGAGCGTAAAGTACTTGAAAAGAAGAATAGAACTGGTACCATTCTAGCTACAGGTATTTATGTTATTACTCTAGAAACTTCTTACTCTGATACTTGGATGTTAGACACCGGGTCGGGTACTCATATTTGTCGAAATATGCAGCGCCTACTGAATAACGGCTGGAGAAAGGCGAAGTGGACTTGAGGGTCGGCAATGGATCAAAAGTTGACGCTTCTTACACTGGGTCTACTAAATTAGTATTACCTACCGGCTTAAATCTTGTTTTGAACAACGTTTACTTTGTACCTCCTTTGAGCAGAAATATTATTTCCATTTCTTGTTTAACTTTGGATGTCTTTTCAATTTCAATAAATGCCGAATGTTGCATTATTTCTCGAAATGGAATGATTTATGAATCCTTTATGCTTGATAATAGTTTATCGTGTTAGACACAAGCAAGAGAGACCTATAAACGTGAATATTGAAATGAGGAAACCGAATGAGTTGAATCATACATACACACAGTAGCTGCGGGCTTAGTCGCATTAGTGATAAGCATGAAAAGACTTAGAGCAGATGGTATTCTAGGTTGGATAATTTGAATCATTTGGCACATGCGAGTCATGCTTGATGGGCAAGATGACCAGAGTCGCCACTTCTTGGAACCGGTGAAAGAGGCGGCAGTGTTGGAAATGATACACGCGTGTATGCGGACCCGATGAACACGCTTGCGGGGTGGTTTCTCATACTTATAACCTTTACACCGATGACTACGGTAGATATGGTTACATATATGCACATTTGACATAAACATAAAGAGCAACCGAGAGTGTTCAAAGAGTTTGAGAGGAGTTGAGAACCAACTCAGCAAAATAATCGAGTTCTCAGATCGATGGGGCCGAGGAATACTTGAGCCGTGACTTGAGTCACATCGGTAAGTAGTGGTGTCTTCCTTGAAAGGAATTCATGGACAAAGCATCGAGGGAAAATGATCTTAAACTAGTTCAGAACAAGGGAGGTTGCCTTTTGAATCTCCTCAGAGTGGATCCCTCTTACTTAGAGCGGGTTCAGCTCGACCCACCGAGGAAACCGTGGATGAACCTCCTGGCGAGATTCTTGACCTGAGAAGATCGGATAGAGACATTAAAGGCAGATGGATGGTATGGGAAGGCAACTGGTTGAAAGTGGCGAACTTCTTCATACGGAAAAACAATGAAAGGGCACCACGATGAATGGCTTTTAGCCATAATCCAAAGTCATTAAATGTACTATAACAAAGGTATGGACATTGATCAGCGTACCAGTGCAAGACCTATCAAATGTAAATGGTGCTTAAGCGTAAAGGCGGATAAGGGCCCAGGAAGCGTCCATGTTTATAAGGCTAGACTAGTAGCCAAAGGTTTCAAGTAGATTCAAGGAATTTATTATGATGAAATTGTTGCAAATCAGTGTATATTGATGTCTATAATTATGCCCGTTATGACAATTTTTATAACAATTCATTTACTAGTTTTAGTTAAATGAGATTACTCGAACTAAGTGTTCCACAAATAGTAATTGTAAATTACTAAGCCAAAGACTCACGATGATATTGGGGGTTATGCCGATTGCTTAGATCCACGTGCATAATCATTATAATAATACTAATGGTCAATTATATTATTATACAACTAATATCGACCCAATTCATGTAGAGTGTGATTGAATGCTATTTAATGTATGGAATTAAATCGTGATTGTTGAATTAGGGAATTGAAGTTAGAATCAATGAGATACCCAATTGAGAGTTTTACATTAACAATGCCAAAATACAAACTCGGCAAGCCTAATCAATTAACTTGCTAGTTCAATTGGCGATTTAACAAAGAGAAGCTTCATTAGTCACTTGTTGGTTAATCGCTCGTTAAGCATTCGGTTAGTTAACGGTTTAATTAGTTGGCTCGTTTGGTTACTTGAGTCGGGCTATTAGGTTAAAAAAAAGGCTATATAAGGAGAACATAAGATGGAAAAACCTAAGTTTTTCTCATCTTCCTCCTCTCCCAAAAACCGCCACCCCCTCCGCTCTTCCATAACCAATTGAGTCAAGTTTTTACTCAATTTGTTCTCTGATGATTTAAGTGATTCTATGAGTCAATCGCGTGGTTCAACCCTTACCGTGTGGACTAATTGAGATCATCTACCTTTTGTGGTGCTAAAGCGAAAGGTGGGGAGAGTCATTGAGAAGAATAGTTGGTAAATTCAGTTGTATTGTAAGTACCGATTTATACATATATATTATATATACATATATTATATATATATATATATTATTTTATATTATAATTCGATTATATACATTTATATTATATATACATATATTATATATATATATATTATATACATATATTATATATATATATATTATATTATATATAGTTGGTAAATTCATTCGTTGTAAGTACTTTCGATTTATACACATATATATTATATATACTTATATTATATATATATATATTATTTTTATATTATAATTCTATTATATATATTTATTCGATCTTAGTTGCATTTGTTTTAAATATGAACAAGTTGCCTATTTTTCCAACATTGGCATCTTGGCATCATGAGCATGTTTAAATTATATATTTTCGATTACATTATATAAAATTTGTTGTATGAACACATTTAATACCAATTTTCATGTTTATATAGTCTTGACAATAAATATATGTTAGGAAAATTGATCCATGAATTTAGATGTGTATTATACATTTTTCAAGTTCATCATATTATTAATTTTGATGATTTGAAAGTAGATTTGTGTTTCATGAATTGAAACGGTTTTAAAACATGTTTTGATTGAAATCTAAATGTTTTGGTTGAATTTGAGGCGTTCCATGAAATTCCTTGAACTCCAGATGATACCAGAACAGTGTCCATGAAATTTCTTAATTTTTAGATTGTTCATGTATCCCAATTTTTTTTTTTTGATTTTGGGAGTATTAATTGAATAATTAATTATTGTAAAACATTTTGTACAAAATTCCAATTAGAAAAATTCAAGAAAATTGTGAGGAATATCTGGATTGAATTTCAGAATTTTTGGATATGTTTAAAGCCTTCAAATCATTTTTCAAACAATTGAATTGAATCGAAAAACTGAAAATTAAGTGAAATGGAGGCGCGACCTTGGAGGACCTCGAGGCGCATCCGGTGGCCAAGCGGGATGGTCGACCACCATTGGGCGGCTGGACAAAAGGCTGATGGAGGTCGGCGTGTGGCGATAAGTCATCAGCGTTAACTCGCTTAGTTAGGTTGTTCTGAAACCTAATTCATTTTTTTAAAATATTAATTTCAGTTTTTTATAAATTATTATCATTTTATTATTTATCCTTGTATAAATTTAATTCAATAATCTCTTTCATTATTTATCCTTGTATAAATTTATTTATTTAAAGGATAGAATCATGGTAACAATATCTAGTTAAAAAATATAAATATATATGTAGATTACAAGTTTTATATTTATATATTTATATGAAATAATATATCTTGTAATAATTATTGTCTTATTGTATATGAAATAGTTATTGTAATAACTATTGGACATAAAATATATGTTAATTAATGCATTTAATTATATATATTTCATGGATTTAGTTATGAGATTCAAATTTGAATTTAATTGGGAGTAATTGTATCAACCTCATAATTAGTATTTATTACATATTAAGTACATTTTATTATGTATTAATTACATGTTTATTGCATATTAAGTTCATGTTTATTATGTATTGATTGCATGTTTATTGCATACTTATTGCATTCGGCTTAATTCATTAAGATGCTTTATGACTTTTTTTATGAGTCATTTATTCCATACCGTTTAATGTATTTATTAAATGGATAGTTTATGTGATTTAAGTGATATTGCATCATACATTTAATGGAAATGGAAAGGGATATATTAATATGACCTAGTTTTCTATTTTTGTTTAAATACGATTGCGAACCGTTTATTAGATTTATGCTTGACTTATTTGAGTGATATTTATTCTATTTATTTATTTTTTACCCACAAGCCTGCATGTTGTCTTAGTTGGCTTAGTAAATAAATGTACTATTGTAGAGGCATTGAAGATGGTGCCGCTTTGGGGCGACATTTAGCGGAACTTGGAAGTTTCAGTTGAAGAACAAAGCTGCGTTTGCAAAATCTTTGAAATTGGGCCTTATGTTAGAGTTACACTTATGAAGTGTTGTTGTAATAGGTCTATTTCAATTTTAGGATCATATCATATCTCACGAGATATGTATTATTTGTCTTATTTTCATGATGTGCATATTCTTGGTATGTGATATATAGCGTATTAAATAATCATAAATAATACTAATCACCGTCACTAAAATTTAAGCGGCGTATTAAATCAATTTTAAAGTTGTGCAACTTATCACGACTCTTTGGGCACATAGTGATGGCGAGTGTCTTTGGTGTCGTGACAGAATATGATAATGGATCACGTTGGTATTTACTTAGCGTTGTAGAACTTCGGATGATGATTCCAAACTAACGTATTGTGGTTTAAATGGTAGCTTAACCGGTGATTTCCACTAGTTGTGGGCTCGGTGATACGGTATCGGGTAAGCATACATTAGGAGTGTTAGTGACCCAAGAGTTGTGTATTGGTACTGGTGATTGAATTAATCTACCGTTGTCTTTGGGATTAGAAAATGTCTGATGTTTCCATTTGGATTCCAACATGATGGATCTTGATCTACCTTGTGCATTTTGTGAATTTAATCTACAGGGTATAATATATATAATTTATTTGTAATATGTTAGATGTTTTGAAATGCATTATCTATGAATGCATATTTTCCTTTATGATTGACACACTAAATTTACCTATTTATTCACTGTTAATTGGATAAATTAAAATATAACTTTATTATGTGAAATAAAACAAGTTAAGGAGAAATCCATAAACTTGTAGTAATATAGTGTTATAAATGCTAAACTAAACACATTTTCCTTCATAAAACAAGTTAAATGAATAGTTTAATCTCTTTTATAACTCAATTGAGAAAATTATTGGATGATCTTGAATGTTGTTTCAAGACATGTTGTTGGTATCTAGTTTCATAAACTTGTGGTAACATAGTGTTATAAATACTAAACACATTTTTACGTAACGACCGCGCAGTCGGCCGTCCGAGTTAAGGTCATCATGACTTTGTACACGAGTCGCGATGGATGGATGACAACATAAAAAGACTTCATTTGACATTACTAATAATAATACACTTTGTCAATCGTGGTGAACTAACATGATACATCACACAAGAGCGTATCACCGGTAAAACTTACATCAACTTTGAAAAAAATACAACCATACAATACACATAATCTCACTTGTCTGACATAATACCGACTCACATTATACAAGTTTGAATGCTAGAAAACATAACAAGAGGAAAATGCATTGAGGATCTTACATGCCTGTCGCTTCAAAAGCTCCTGATCTTGATCCATGACCTATCAATGCGACTTGAAACCTAGGCATAAGCGCCCGCCCATAGAGAATAGAAATTCGGCTATTAAAATTTGAGTGAATAGAAATACCACAGACGATCTCATCACATATATTCATGCCCATATATATAACATATGCATATACATTAACCGAGGCCACGCAATGATTAGAGTCCACGCTTCGCATAGAATCCTCTTTACGATATTACATATCTTTATACACATGAGCATAATCATAAATACTTGGCATTATACATTTAGAGCTTGTCTCGACACACCAAATACCAAAGTCATCAAATGAGAATCGCCTCACCAAATAGTAAGCAGATAGGAATCCGCCTCCAAATAATACATACGAAATCCGCCTCAAATAATACACATATGAGGAATCCACCTCCAAATAATACACCTATGAGGAATCCACCTCCAAATAATACACATATGAGGAATCCACCTCCGTCCTCCCGGCCAGAACTCGCCCCACCGATATGCATGTCGCTGAGCCTCAGAATCAGGCTGCCATAATATCTTTGCTGTCTCCCGATTCGGGAGTAAATCGCGCTCGAAATAACACACAAATAATCAAAACACATCGCCTGACCTTACAAACCACAGTACCTTGCGTGGCGCACAGCGATCTCGCTTAAGCGTAGATCATATTCCAAAACTATCCATGAAATTATAAATCATAATCACTAATATCTCATGATATGAATCAAAATCTCAATTATCTCATAATATAACTCATAGTCATAATTATCTCCTTAATATCAATCAAAATCTCAGTATTTCATAACATGAATCGCAATCACAATTTTCACATAATATCGATCATTGTCACTATTTTATATCGAGAATAGTCCCAGACAACACATGCAAAACATATAATATATTATATATGAAGGTCTCAGCCATTGAGATTTGTACTCACCTCGAGCCCAAAAGCATTAATGCTAGCTGTGGCGGAATCTAAATGCTAGGTCCGGGCTCGCTCTATTCAAAGAAGTTATACATTATAACACATTCCATTATAATAACCTCTGTAACATCTATTTAAACCCTAGTATTATACCATTCTTGCCAACTCAATTTAACCTTTTATTAATCATCCTATCCCGAAATTAGTATACACTTCTAAAATTCCAACTTAACTACACATTCGATTTACTTCGACTTTATAACTCCCGATATTAGTCGTCAACTTTTATTATCCCAACTGATAACGTTAGTGACACTGATCAATCCAATAATCAATCGTCAACTAATTAACCCATCATCAACCTTTAGTTCAAAAGCCCAATTTACTACTCAACTTGGAATAACCTAACTCCACTTGATACCTCAGCGTCCACCTCGAAACATCAAATTATACTCTAGCTTAATATATTAAGGTTCCATGCTTGTCATTTAATACGAAATTTAAAGAAACTTAGAAAAATCAATCGATCCAATGATACACTTAAACCCTAAAATCAAGTATAATTACAACCGCTCCACATATTTGAGCTTAGAGGATCTTACATAACATTTCAACCTTTAAAACTCGATTCCTCGAAAGTCAACAAAAGTCCAACTGTCGATTTCTACACGTTTCAGCCTCAAAATCGATTATTCGTTGAGTTTAGCGACAATCGATAGAGAAATCGAAAGAAAGTTTCAAGGGGGAGGGGGAGAAGAGACCATTCGGCCATGAGAGGGGAAAGAAAGAGGAGGAGAAAATAGTTTGGATAATGATAGAAGAATAAGGATGATAAGATATTTAGGGCCGGCTTATTGGTTTAGTTTGATTAATTTTCTCCACTTTTTCGTACTTAAATCTCAATGAAACCGATTCCAGTAAAGTTTTCCATGACATAAACTACTACTTTCATATAATACTAGTCTCGGAATTTTATCGATTTTATTCGAAATCATTAATACTATCTCAGATTCCCGCATGGCAAAATACTTACCCCAACCGACGATTTGTTTGAATTCTCCCTTACTGACTTCGAAATTTTAATTTCACCGAAATACTCACGAGAAACTTATACTATCGGCATGTATTGGTAGAGGCAGGTTATTTCATTTTCTTCGTAAGACATTGAAGATGGTTATGTCTTAATAAAAGGCGAGAAACAAGTACCCTGATTACTTGATACTTGGTTTGATCGTAATAGACATGTTACAAGAACTTAGGTTCAAAATAAATGGCGTCGCGTAGCGTGATTGAGAAGTAATATATTTTGATCTCAATTAAAGGTGATGATGCTATGAAGACTAATATGTTATATTGTCTTTAGCCACCATACAAGTATTAAATGAATAGTTTAATCTCTTTTATAACTCAATTGAGAAAATTATTGGATGATCTTGAAATGTTTTGTTTGAGACATGTTGTTGAGTATCTATTTTTCATATTAAGATGAACTTGTTCATGAATTGTGATGAACCGTAAGCTTGTGGTTTGTATAATAAACAAAGCAGTATTGTACATTTGGTTCGCATCCTTGTAAAGTTGAGTGCACAAAGAACTATGATTTGAAGTTAATGATTAATTTCATTATTTCAAACACCGAAAGAAGGATATTTAATAACACCGTTAATTGGACACATAATTATATTAATAAAACAAGTTAATTGGACACTTAATTGCATTAATAAAACAAGTTATGGTGTCATGGACAGTTGTCCCATGTGGAACACTGTTAGCCAAGTAATTCATTAATGGGGCTGAGTCTAGTATACTTGGAGTAAACTAAAAGAAGCTTGAACTTAGTATTCCCGGCATTCTTAGTCGGTTAATTATTATTGTTGATAATGTTATTAAAGAATATGCATTTAAAGCAAGATAGATGTGTTCAGCATCTTTAGTTAGCTGTTATGGCTTACCCGTTACAACTTTTGGGACATGGCTAAGCGCCATAAAATCTTAGCCATCAGCTGATTCGTGGTTGAGAAACCGAGAAACGGATGGATGTAGACTACTTGTAAGTGGCTTTACGGTTAAGGAGGTGATTTTAATCATTACGCTTCCCGGCTTTACATGCAAAGGACCTAAGGAAACTTATGCAAGTTTAAGGATCCATGTGTGGACAGGCAACCATCTCGGAGTTGATATATTCTTTTGTGATTAAATCGAGTTTGATTTCACGAGATGAGAAGAAGAAGCGAGCGATCACGAGGTTGAGTGAAATTTAGCTCGTTGCTTTCTAGAATAAGTTAAGTAATTGATTGAACAAATTCATTCTTGTTTTTACAACCTAATTGTTAACTGCATTATATGAATGTGTAATTCATTCGTATAGTCGTTTATTGTTTCACAGTTGGTAGAAATAATAATCCCAAGCGGATCCCCATAGTTTCTAGAGAAGCGACACATGGCATTGACAACGCGAGTCTAGGAAACATAAGATAGTCATTTTCCACAGTCGGATATACCGATGGTTTGGGCGACTAGTATTTGATGACCCGGCGTAGTGATGATTGATCGTTTGGATCATGAGCTTGTAAAGTCTAATCGATCTTATGAAATTTTACATCGGTTGCGTAATTAGGGGCTGATTGACGCTGCAAAATCATAGAATATATGTATACACGTGTCACATGAGTCTTATAAGCTGTTAAGTTTATCAATTCTTAGACTTTGCGTATATAACTATCGTGTTATAAGCTACATTAGCTGACTTCTATGTCAATAAATGCGCACTTAAAGTGTGGATCATAACGGCATGTGTTAGGCACTTAGGTGAGTATAGCGATGAATGTTTGATATATTATAAGGGATTTATCCATCCTTGATATACAAGGTAGATCTCAGACCTCTCAATGAGTTTGGGTCTGATTGGTTATGGGACGTCATAGTTACTTTGAGTTAGTTGAGCTCGAGTAAAAAGAGAAGTCGTGGGTCTTCGCTGACACACTTTTTATAGTTAACTTTGTGAGTAAAGATCACGGATAAGGGAATTATAAAGTAATCGTCCAAAGGTAAGTGGGAGTGTTGGAAATCAATGTATATTGATTTCTATAATTATGCTCGTTGCGATAATTATTGTAACAATTCATTTACTAGTTTTAGTTAAATGAGATTACTCAAACTAAGTGTTGAATAAATAGTAATTGTAAATTACTAAATAGGAACTCACGATGATATCAGGGGTTATCCAGATAGCTAGATCCATACATAATCGTTATAATCATACGAATGGTCAATTATAATATTATACAAGCGATATTATCTTAATGAAATCTGATTCCAGCGTTGAATCTTATTTCATGTTTGAAATTAAATCGTGATTACAAGTGGGAATTGATTCTAAGGTAGCGAGATACCCAATCGAGAGTTTTACATTAATGTAAAATACAAATTAGGCGAAACGAATCAATTATAGCTTGCTAGTTCAATTGTGATTTAAGAAAATAAAGTAGTGACTTGTTAGTTACTCACTTTCATTGCTTATTCCAGGTTAGTTAATGGTTTAAGGAGTTGGCGCGTTACTTGAGGAGTCGAGCTATTTGGTTTAAAAAAAAAAGGCTATATAAGGAGAACATAAGATGAAAAAACCTAAGTTTTCTCATCTTCCTCCTCTCTCCCAAAGCCTTAGCCCACTCCCCTCTTGGCCTTAATTGGAGTCAAGTTTTTATTCAATTTGTTCTCCAATTGATCTCGTGATTCACAGCAACTCGATCGGCATTGGTTCAATCGCTCCTCGTGTGGACTAATTGGAGGCATCTACCTTTGTAGTGCTAAAGTTAAGGAATTCAAAGGAGGCTTCGTGAGAATAGTTAGTGAATTCAGTGAGTTGTAAATGTCGATTTATATATATATATATATATATATATATATATATATATAAATATATATATATGACATTTTATATATATATGTGTGTCTTATGTTTGTGTGTGTATTTTATATTGTAATTCGATTATATTCATTTATTCGATCTTGGTTGCATTTGTTTATGTTTTAAATATGAACATGTTGCCTATTTTCAACGAAACCTTCTCACGGGTTCGAGTTTAAATCCATTGATTCTCTTGGCCATTGTTGCATAATGCGATTCCGAAATATGGAAAATGGATGTAAGCAGCATTCTGATGGGAATCTAGAAGAGGGCGTGTACATGACACAACTACCGGGTTTTACATGTCGAAAAAAGGACCTAAGAAATGCGCCAAGCTATACAGATCATTTATGAGTCAAGCAAACATCCGAAGTTGGAATCTTGGTTTTAATGAAGCAATAAAAAAGTTTTGGTTGCGAGAAATGAAGAAGATTCTTGTGTATACAAGAAGGTTAATAGAGCCATATTGCATTTGTGGTCTTATATGTGGTGACATACTAATCTGTTAAGCTTGACATACTAATGCTTGGAGTCGGTCAAAACATGATCGTGCAATGTTTCTCGATAATTGATTTTGGAAAAGCCCGATACATTCTTGGAATCAAAATGATAGGAATCGATCTAAGAAGTTCATTGGTGACGAGAACACTTATATTGATATGTTTGCATAGGATTCCATATGGAAAGGCTCCAGAAAGATAATCTTCAAATGAGACATGGAATATCTCCGCAGTCATTCACGATAGTCCCTTCTGAGAAAGCGGGAAATAACTTCGCATGAGTAACATTCCATATGCCTCGGCCATGGGATCCATCGTATGCATATGTATGTACACGGCCGGGCGTTTCTTCGCTTTGAGTGTAACAGCGTTACAGTCGTGTCGGTGATACCTGGGCGGCGGTAAGCCATCGCCATGCCCAGAAGAACTAAGGATGTATGTCGTGTGCGAGGAGGGGGCATGAGTTGTTAGTCGAAGGCCACACATGCGGTTCTAAACGATGAAGAGATGATTCTAGATCTCGATGCGAGTTATGTATTACGTATGAGCGGTGGAGCGGTGTTTGGGTGCGGTACAAGCAAAGGCAGGTGTTATCCGCTCGACAGCGAGGCTGAGTACGTGCGTGATGGAGAACTGCGAAGGATGCTTCTTTGGATCAAAAGTTTGTGAGTGAACTTGGGTGGTCTTGCATTGAGAATCGGTACAACTATTATGCGACAATCTTTGGTGCGATTGCCGAGCTAAGGAACCAAGAGCATCACCGATCGAGCATGTACTCGGAAATAGAATAAATTACAGATAATCTGACCCCGGATATCTGAGAAATTCAAAATACAACTGACAGTATGACAAGCATTTCAGTACAATACAACACGAGTCTAGAAATATAAAAATTGACCACAAAGGAGTGAATGATGAGGACTTCTATTACGCGCCTCACCTATGATCTCCACGGCTCGGCAAAAGCAGATCCACCGGCCCGCGCCAGCGATCGCTCCAGGACTGGGCATAAAATGCCGCCCATGAGAGAATAGAAATTCGGCTATTAAGGTGAGTCAATACAAATACAGACTTGATTCACATCGCATATATTCATGCTTATATATATAACTATGCACATACATCAACGGGCCATAATGAATAGCGTCCCACATTATCCACGTAGATTCTCTTATACGATGTTACATACTTATGTCTGGCATGAGATTATAACCATAAATAATGCATATTCATTTAGGAAAGCTTGATCTCGATACAAAGTCATCAAATAGAAATTCCTCAAAAATAATACACACATATAGAGAATTCGCTCCAGAATAATACATATGAGGTCAGCTCCCAAAATAATCGGATAGGCGCTCTAACTTTCAGGCCTCCCGACATTACGCCCCATGATAATGCTCGCACCAAACCTCCAGAATTCACGGGGCTACCCACACAATATGCACACCACACAAACCTCGGTCGGGAGTTACCGCGCTCCATAAAATAACACACAAAGCAATCAAAACACATCCATGGCAAATATCTGTGTGACCACCTTATGACCTTGGCGACCACCGAGAGTCTCATAACATGAACCATGATACAACTATCTCATAATACAAATCATAATCTCAATTATCTCATAATATACCTCATAATCTCAATTATTTCATAATATCAATCAAAATCTCAATTGTTTCATAACATGAATCATAAATCACAATTTCCACATAATATGATCATAGTCACCTGATACACACTTATTAGAATAGTCCCAAAGAGAACACATGCAAAAATATAACAATATATATCTGAAGGTCCCCATCGTGAGATTTGTACTACTTTCAATGGCATTAATGATAACTCTAGCGGTCCTAGAGTGCTAGATCCGAACTCGACTCCTATTCAAAGAAATTATACGTTATGACACGTTCCATAGAATAACCTCTCTTATCTATATAAACCCGAGGTGTTATACACGTCCACGATTGAAATTTACAACTCTTAGCAATGCATCCCTTATCCCAGATTGGTATCACAACTTCCTAACGATTCCAATGCTTCATTCAATCGCCAACCGTAAAATGTCGATATTCGGTCATTACCTTATTACCCCAACAATAACACCTTAAGTACATTTTAACCAATTCAACAATCAATTGACAACCAATTAATCCATTAAATACAACCTCCAATTCAATCACGAAAGGCTATACGAACTTTCTAGCTTTCTGATCCAATCTGTCATCCATCCAAACCAATAATTATATTCTCAAGAATAACTATATTAAAGTCTTCTAACCTCATATTATAATTTAAGTTAATTTAAGAAAAAGTCAACCCTCAACTTACCATTTTCTAACCCAATAATCACTCAAAATACCTCACAATCTCACAAACTAAACTTAGATAACATTTATATATACCATAATAAAGTCAAGATCTAAAGTCAACAAAAACTCAATTATATAAAAAGTCAACTCGACCAGCAAATGATGAGATTTGAAGATTAAAACTCATACCTTTGATGAACGAGATGGGAAACGAGATTATGAAGCTAGATTCCACAAGATTTTGCCAAGAAAATGAAAAATTTCAAGGGACAATTTAGGGGGGTAGTTCGGCCCTTCCTTAGGGAGAAGACAATGATTTTGATGATAAGGTTGAGGTGAGGATAAGGTTAAGAAGTTAGTGGTGGTAGGTGGGACCTTTAAGTGGAGTTTAGGTCTCGTTTGGTTCGCAATTTCGCTTCTCTTCTCGGTTTAACAACCTAATTCGAACACGAGTCAAATTAAATTTCTATTCTCAAAATATATTATCGTCAACCCATATTATCATTATTCGATTTAAAATTTTAACTTTAACATAAAACACTCAACCGGGCAACTAAAATCATATTAAAATAATGCTTATACAGCAGGTTGGGTTATTTGATCTCATTCGGGATATAGAGTGAAAGAGGAAGCGTATGCATATGTAAAGTAGACACAAGCGATAATTTGAACCACTGGCTTTAAACCCCTAACTCAAATCAAACATGATAAGCACATGCACAATGCTAAATTGAGAAATATATGTGAGTGGTATTAGTTTTAGTGGGAGTCAGTTTCATTTATAAATATTTCAATTGTCAAGACAATGTATGAATTTTTAATTTCTTAATTCATTTGAATATATTTACCTTGTTATATATTTATATATATTTATACCTTTTCATATATATGTATACATGATTGCCCAAGCAATAAAGTTCTCTAGAGAGGTCTTCGGATACATGATCTAAACAAGAGATCCTCTATCAAGCCTAGAGAACTACGAGATTGTTCATCCACAGTTAGGTGTTCAGCAGTGAATCGAACGCAAGCGATAGTGTGATTGGACATGCAGTCACATTTCTTGGATCAGAAAGGAGTGTACTCTAATCAATCCTGCGGGTATGTATTTGGAGCGGAGTTTAGTGTAGAGATGGTCATGACGCCGTGAGAAACTTAGAAGATAACATATCATGTCCTAAGATGAATTCTGCTTGGAACATGGTTAAATAAGCGATTCTTAGACATGTGGTAGGATTTAAATTTACAAAAGTTGTGTAATTTAACCTTGTCGAAGCGTCTTTTGTAAAAACAAGACTATAATGGCATTGTGTTGGGTATCTTTACAAATGTAATGATGGAAAGACACATACATCGTAAAGAATTTGTACAACGGATATAATACGTAGTTTTCTACTATCTTGGTGGATTAATGGTAATTGTGATGGCCATCTCGGCTTAGTCTTTGGATATCACGATATCCAGAGTAAACCATAAAACTACGGGTTCGCGAGAGTTTGGTGACAATAATCTTACCATAGCTTATTTGTTGGAAAACCGATCTGAAGAATCGTTGATACAAATGTCGGTCGAAGGCAGTGGGATGTTGGAAATATGAGATATTTGAAATAGTGCCCGTTGAACAATTCGATTGTACAACCGATTAACTCATTTAAGTTTAAGTTCATATATACGTTCGATTATGTGGTAATGTTCGTATTAGGATACTCGAGACGACATTAGGGGTTATGATGGCTTATTAGGGTCCGCTCATAATCAATATACTAATATATAATGTTCGGTTAATATTTATTAGTATATGACTTTTGTCAATCAAGCCTAAGAGGTCACACACATACAACGAAAGCAAATCATAATGTAATTATAATTTTCAGTGTTTAGAATGAAACTTTGTAAGAATATTAGGGCGAATTTCTAATTTCTAATTGTTGGAAATACACCCCTAGTTCGGCTATAACATATAAGGGATAGGATTTCCGGAATCTTCCTTTTTAGAATCATTATTGAATATTCTACCTAGCCACTTTGATTGCCTTTATTTTAGGGATAAGAAGTGAGAAGATTCTAAAACTTTCCTACCTTATGTTGGTCGACTAAAACACTTAAAAGAGGTGGTAGAGTTTTTGTTTAACTCTCCACAAAAGCCTAAAAAGTAGGACATTTGATGCCTATATAAAGATCACATTTTGGAGATGAAAAATAGTTCATTTACTTTTGTGAAAGACAAAAAGCTTTCTCTCCCTCCTTTCTCTATTTTGGTCGAACAGTAAGTGGGAAAATTCCCTTGAATTTTTCTACCCAACTTCTTCCGTAGTTCAATATTTTAAATTCTAGTAAAACTCCCGGAGGGACTTGTTTGCTCGTTGGTATGGACAATCTTAGAGGCATTCTGCTTTGGATGTTCGTGGGGTCTTCGTCACAATATTCCGCTGCTATTATTCTGATAATTATTCCCGAAGAACGGTACACATATTTTCTGTCTCTTAATTATTGTTTATACAACTGGTAGTGATCATGGGATTCGTATCCAATAGTATTATTAGAATATTATTTATACGTAAGAACCACCAACATTTCTTTCCGACGATGTTCATGTCGCCGATGTTTTGGTTCTCCGCCGACGTATTTCCGGCTTGTTTATGGTCCGACGACGTATTTCCACCAATGTTTTTTTTTCTATTATTATCATTATTATTATTGCAACAAATTTTCATGAGTTTGAGGGAGGATGTTAGAGTAATAGTCGAGTAAGCATTAAACCCACGAGTCTGGTCCACGTATTGGGCCACAGTTTATTAGGTTTAGGTTTGGTGTCTTGGAGGCTATTCTAACTCCGCTATAAATAGATATACTATTGTAATTTATATTTAAGAAATTAATATTCAGCTCAATATATTATTTTATATTACTTTAACATTCTTTACATTATAGCATGTACTAGTATTGTAATAAAATATTTATTAGTAAACCATTAGTTATTTGAATAATTATTTTCATATAATAGATGAACATCGGTTTTGAACTTTTGATTACATCGACTCAATTGGTCCCACCCACCATATTGCTTATAAACATATGTCTATGGTCTGCAGTGGGCAATGGTCAATTGGTCACCATGTTAATTATTCCTATTTCCGATTTTTTTTACTTGTAGGTAGTCATTTTTTTAATGGAAACAATGATTAAAGTTTATTCATAAATTATAAAATTATTATAGACACAATTGAATAGAAGATTTTTTAACATCAATGAATCATAAGTACTTCCCCAAGAAAAACTAATCGGATTAAAATATGATAGAATATCGTCTCGATATCTACCAAATAAAAATTACAATGCAGATTAAGCACAATATATTTCTACTAAACTATTCTAACCTGCTTCCAAGTCCCAAATATATTTGATGATATACATTTTCATCTTGGAGTATATATCCATGCTGAAGAATAGATTGCACTGCAAAGTAGTCCTCAATTGGTGAAAGATACCGACGAACAAATATTAATCCAAAAAGAAAGTAAAACTACACTAAACTATATAAAAAATATTAAATTAACAAGATCTAATGATTCATAATTAATTTGATCTATGTTAAGGAGAAGAAAAACGAAATATATGAAATGCCATAAAAGTTAACTTTCAAATTTTTAGTAATGAAACTTATATAATATTCTATCTTTTCTTAAATTTATGTTACACTTATATTATTATTTTTCTCAAAATAAAGTACACGCACTACAATCAATTTTAACAACGATATCGGTTATGTTTTTTTATACCTATAATCGAGTTTTTGAGCGCTATCTAAACCACAATAGTATAGCTTAAATGACGTATTGAAAACACTGTTTAAGCTAGAGAATAACGTTTTAGTAATATTAAGCAGTCTATTGCTTGTGTGTGTTGAACTCGAGGATTCGGGGCTGCAGTTCCTCGGCCCATTCAGGGACTGCACGCCCGTGTCTTCTTTGCCGCCGATCTGAGTAACCTTGTGGTGGAGTTCTGTCTACTTTGGTGGACTTAGCATGCTTTGTGAGCATGCCCCCTATCTTGGTGACTTGACATGCTTTGTGTTCTTGTTATTGCTTCTTTATGCGAAAGGGTATTTCGCAATGACGGGTGTTCTTGTCCTCGACATTTTTGTGTCATGAAATAGACTTATTTTGAACTCGATGATCCTTTGGTAGAGTTTGGTCCTTCATGGAGTTGGAATGTTTGGTATTCTTGACCCTTTACACTTTCCCATTGCTTGTACTTTCTTTGGGAATACACGTGAATTCGTCAATTTATTAAATAATTCCTACATTTTGTTGCTAGATGAAACGCCTACCCCGAGCCCAACATAGATTGCCGGATAAAATGCACCCAATAATACTTTGCCCACTCCACTACCAACCTTCACTGAACCTTAACCTAATAAGTGTGATGTGTTGTTTAGTGTGATATGTGAACCACTCTTAGCTTTGTGTCATAGGCTTAGAAAAGAACTTCTAACTTAATGCCTTAGGGTTGAATCGTTGTGATTTTTATTCCATCTTTTTGAGTTTTTTTTTCTATTTTCAACTTAGTGGTGAGGTTTTAGTTGGGTGTATGGAAGGCAAAGAGTTGGGTTGCCCTTTAAGTTTCACTGATCACACTATTTGAGATAACTCAAACGGTGAAATCAACTAGCGAATATCTGATTCTCAACGGAAACGATTATAGTTCGAGGGCTAGCGGATTCGTTTGTTGTCAGAGTTTGAAGAACGGATCTGTCGGTGGTTAATTTGATGATTGTCAACACTTTTGAGTAGAGTCGAACAATGAATATCTGCTTCATCAGTGTGATGGGTCCATCTTAGGGGGAGTAACATTAATAAGTTCCGTGTAGTACTTGCTAGTTTTGGTTGGTTTGCGTTGGCTGGTTGGGATTAAACGTGTACTGATTTACCGTCAAAGTCAACACAATCTATCCCTTCTTTTATTCTCAAAAGTCAACTAAAAGGTCAATAAATCATAGAGTCAAGCACATGGTCTGCTACATACATGGCTAAGTATTGACATGTTCGTCCAACTTTGGAAATTATCGAAGTCAAAAGTTTAAACTAGTGTAGTAATCCCTCCAATTCAGTCTAATAAACTTTTATGTACAAATCTTTAACTACAAATTCACTCACATAAATTATTTAGGGGTATTTGTTAAACTTATTAAATATATAAAATTAATTAATTTTGCACTTAATTTATTAAGTTTATTTGTTAATGAATTATTTTAAGTTTTTAATAAATTAAATACTTATCAAGATCCTTAACAAAATATTAAGTTAAAATTTTCTACTTATTTTTCTCCTCTTAAAAAATCGAAGCCTACAATCCAAATTTGGGATATTCTCCTCCCATAATTTCTTTTCACATCTCAACTATTCCTTAATATTATTATATTATTATTATTATTATTACTATTTCAGAAGTAATAATAATAATAACAATAAAAATAAAATGAAAAATAATAATAATAATAAGAGTAAAAAAATATAAAAATAATAATAATATAAAAATAAACATAAACATAAAATAAATATAATAAAAATAATAAATATAATAATAATAATAATGATAATAATAAAAAAAAAAAAGAAAATAGTAATAATAAAAAAATAATAATATTAATAATAATACAATAACAAAAAATAATAATAGGAATAATAAAATAAAATTAATTATAATAACAAAAAATAATAACAATAATAATAAAAATAATAATAATAATAATAAACATCATAATAATATTAAAAAACAATCATAATAATAATAATAATAAAAAAAATAATAATAATAATAATAATGAAAATAATAAAATAAAAATGAAAATAATAATAAAAATGATAAAAATATTAATAATATTAATAATAATAATAATAATAATTATAATAATTAATAATATTAATAATATTATCATTAATGATATAATAACTATAATAATTAATACATAATAGTTAATAATATATTTTAGTAATCATATTTATTCTATTCATATTAATAATATTTATTATTTATTTATCTATTACATTATTATTTATTTAATAATACATACATCCATACATATATATATATATATATATATATATATATATATATATATGTTATATGTTATATATATATATATATATATAAATGAAATAGAATAGGGGTAAAGTTGTCAATACAACTCAATTTAAGTTTTCTTAACCTGCTATCAAACACCTAAATATTTTCAAGATTCGATTCCGCTTATAATTCACCCTCAAATATTTAGTTTTCGCCAGATTTAACAAACAGCCCTAAGTCAAGAATCGGTCCCCCTCGGAGTTACGTGAATTGATCCACAAAAAGTCCTTTTGTGTTTATTCCATACTTAAATTATTAACGGAGCATTAACGCCAATTCATTGAAATGCATTTAATTATTTGTTTTCATCTTTCCTCGACTATTGTCTACGCCAATGGTTGAAAAGTGCTTCTGGAAGGCAAAGTTCAAGTCTCAAAAATTATTAAGAAAAATGAACGCTATTTAAATAATGGAGAACAAAAAAGCAGTAGCTGAATTAACATTACAGTTGGCCGTAATCTGTGATTTAAAAGGATGTTGTTTAGATGAATGACTAGTATTTTGTATTAAAATTTGATGTTTTTTAAACTTTTGATAAACTACTATGACGTTTTGTCCAATCTAATGTCAATATTTTGTTTAATCTATATTATTTTTATCTTTAAACTTCAGTTTATTCGTAAGAAAAATGAAAAAAAAATAATTTTTCGTTAAATTGTCGTTATATATAACAGTCTTTACAAAGAGAAGATTGTTTGTGCAACAATTACGTAACTTCAGAGACTGTTAGTGCATCAATGCAAATTTTATGGACTAGGTCTTCACTTTTGACAAACTCGAGAGATCATTTGTGCAACTACAAAAAAAGAATATTAAAATGACATTACTAGTATATTGAATTAATTGTATAAACCTCCGATCGCTCGCTAAAATAATTTAAACTAAATTAGTTAAAAAAATTAAATAGAAATAGAGGAAGTATATTATGGAATTTGCTCTCCTACTAACACACTATATGCTAATATTGCGTACTGCGCCAATTCGAATATATATATACTCAACGCTAGATGATCTTCGAAAGACATGTATTTCTAATACGCTTAAAACACATTTATTTCCTAAAACTAAGATTTTCGCAGATATATATACTCAAATGTGTGTATGGATTCAAGCATACGTACTCTTAATACAAAATTTAGCAATCCGTTTAGCACCATAAAAATCGCTAGCCATCTGGCAAGAGCCCCGTATATCATTGTCTAAGTGAAACTTCATGGTCAATTGTCTTAAGCTATGTCTGCTGAAAGAGCAGACGGCTTTGCCTAATACTGATAAAAACGGAAAATGGAGAGGAAAAGATGAAAACTAACCTGACTGCTCCATAGATTTGTCATGTTTCACGTTTTTCATTTTTCAAATTTAGCAAACACTTTGGGCTGAAGAAGAACAAAGTAGAAGAGAAAAGTCTAAAATGGAAAAACAGAAAAGGTTTATTACTCCGTATTATACAAACCAATACAAACAAAACCAATTACTCATATCTTAGTAATGGAAGTCGGCTATACACTATCTTTGTATTAACTGTTATTAACTATAAAAAAAAAAAGTTTATGTTTCTATTAAGTTTCATATTAAGATGTTGTTTTCGTTAAATCAATATCCCTTATATAATCTATGTGCAACTCTTCTTCAACATTTTTTTGCCTCTAAGGCCATGTTGGCTAATTATTAACATCTTTTTATTATTTCATTAAGTAGACCTACTTGACATTACCTTACCACCTCAATACAAATGATTTTCCCTCAATTCCAAGAAGTACCAAAAATTATAAAACTACTAGACCATCAACAATAGGGTGTTGAAAAATTTATTGAACACCCATTTTACTACAATGGGGTATTAAAAATTTTGCTGACAATCGCAGAAAAAGCTTCAATACGCCAATTTTAACAAGTGAGGTCAGGTGGGGGCAACTGCGGATAGTGGCGACATGCACAAGATGATAATTTCAGAGTGCTTGGCTTTTGTTATGATGCATGTATTTGAAGTACAATAATTTTATTAAACAAAATGTGAACGTAAAAGTTGAATCAATGTCAATCATTAATTGGAAGAGAGAAAAGATTACGTGAAATTGTCATAATTAAAAAAGTGGCAGTTAATAAAAAGCCCATGTGGATATTATCTTAGAAGTACGAAGATAAAAGTTGCCTGATCTGCAAATCTGCAATTCTATTTATTTGAATCAATTAATCTCTAAAAATATTTGTACAACGAACATGAAATATTTCTATTTGTTTTAACAAATATTCATTATCTTCTACCATTCTATAACATGATGACTGGGACTTTCTGATTCTATGAAGAAGCAGTCAACAATACAGAATAAAAAAAAAAAGAGTAAAATAAAATAAATAAATAAATAAATGAACTCTTCTAGATCTCTTTTAGCTTAGCAGTCAGAAGTCAAAACTGCAGATTGACAATTCTCTAAAAAATATTATCTGTAACATTTTGAAATAACTTTCACTTATGTGAGTCAACAATTTTTAATTGTGAATTAATGTTTAGAATATGTTTTGTCAAACTAAAAATTCCACAATAGAAAGACAGAAAGCCTCCCTTGTTGGAATTGCAAGTTCTGTGCCCTATTTGCAGACCACTGACAATGAGAACAACTTAGTCGTACAAGATTACTTAGTACGTAGTTCAACTGACTCATTGTTGAAGTAACAAGGAACTTACAAATATATACAAATTGTATCTTGAATATTCTTGCATTGCAAGATAAATAATGTAAGTCTCTCAGTAGTTAGTTTCTGCTTAGTCTTCATATGTATCTATCAAGACAGTGTGGATGGTAATTGACTACGGAATTTTCAAACTCCAGCTGTGTAAAATTCAGAGAGAAGGTATACTTGATTCTTACATGATTCACATCAAATCAATCTTCCCTGTGCTCTGGTACTGGCGGAAGTCCTGTTATGCCCCACTACAGCATCAGCGGTGCAACTCCTTATTTCTTTAACATAAGTGAGGACGACTGTGCGTTGCTGCGATACTTCTATTCTCTCCAAGGCTGTCAACCTTCTCATGAGTTTTTGCTTTTAGGTTTACGACAGATGGATCGGCACCAAGGAGCTGACACAAGTTTGACCTGATAGTCTCCTTTATGTGACTCATCTTCGGTTTTTGAGGAATCGAAGTGGCATCCAAGTTGCCTAGTTCGTACCCTGCTTCCATGCATTTAGCCTGACCTGATATTGACCATAATGATTCATTAAAATTTCTTACAGTTATGTTATTCTAATTAGGTAATATAACAATAACAAGTGAGATGGGAGATATGATCCATACAACTCTTTTCATGTCTATAATAGAATCAAGAAAAGGAACCAGCAACTCAAAATGATTCTTCGTGCATTGCTTATAACGCAATATATGCCTTGCTCACAAACAATGTGGCACCTTGAAAAACTTGAATGAACACAACTTAATGAATGCCCAAAACAGCAAGGTTCATAACAATTATCACAGACGGATCACAGGTCTAAGAACAGGATGAGAAAATCATGGATGACTGAAAAGCATATTGAAAAAGACAAAAAAAAAAAAAAACAGAATTGTAATGAACCACTTCCAACTTTTTGTAATGTCTTATTCACTTAGTGTCGTTAACAACAGTCTTATAGAGGTGCCCCTGGTGATTCTTTATCCATTATAAACACAACTAACTAATAAATCCCGCCAAATTCATCTATTGACTGTGACTGAATATGGTCCTAAAGTCCACATCTATGTTTAGAAAGCTTCTGGCATGATTTGCAACTTACCATATCTTTCCACAATACCAGAGTTCAAGAAAATCATTCATAGGAAAGGCTTGCAAAAGGAATAACATCTTACATCGTGAAAGGACTTAATAATTGCACGGCATAGGATGCTACCAGGCTAGTGTAAAAAATAATAATAAAAACCCATTTTATGCATGAAGAAGGAGATAGATGCAGCAATAACATTATTATGAAGTGGATTAATTTTATGTGCTAGAATCATCATTAGTTTATATCTACACTCTTTACCATAAAAAACAGAATATTCATATATATTAGCTATGTAATGTGTAATAACCTGCTATTTAAAAAAAAAAAAAAAAATTTAAATTTTTTTCGGTCGGGCGTGACCCGAATAGTATAATTTTTTTTTTTTCGATGATGACATTATTTCAGAAAATTTTTTAAATTTAATTTCATTTATAATTTAGTAGTGTTTGCCATGGAAGAATTTTATCTTTGAAATCGGGTTCGTGGAGATTTAAGTACGATAAGTTTTATAATTAACCCCGAACCGAATCCATCGATTTTTTTTATAAATATCTTGCAAGCTTATCCTCCACATCATCAAACACTTCACCATCTTCATCTTGTTCCTATTTGGGCCGAAATACTTCCTTCTCTCCCCCTCAACATTTTTTTTCCATTTCTCTCTTCAATTATCACTCAAACTCAAACCGCTTGTGAATATTGTTCTCTTCATCATTCTCTTTGAAAGGCGTAAGAAATTTCAAGTTCTTCGAGATATTTCTTGGGTTTTGAGATAGTTGACTTTTAGTTGACTTTACATAATTGAATTTATGGACAAATCTTAGCTGGTTGCGGGTTCTCGCGACGTATATATGCGATTTAATTCGTGATTTAGAGCTCGCTTGAGGACGTTATGGTTTGTGCTGACTTTTGGGGGTTTCAATAATTTTTATGTGATATTATTTTTATAAAACTTTAAATGTGTAGGAGGTTAAGTATCGGGACCTTATTATAGTTGTTACGAGACAAATTGGCGATTTAAAATTTATTAAAGCGGCGCATACAAAAAGTGAAATTTCAAGTCGAGTTATAATCGATATTTCGAGCATGATTGTTAATTACGGACTCGATGACAATTAGAATGACTTATGTTGATTTCCAGGAAATGAGAAGTGATAATATTGAATTTACGGGGATCGATTGTCATATCTCGACGGGATTATAATTCGAGGTTTATCCCGCCGTTTATACCATTTAGAAATAGTTCCCCAAGAATCGTTATGTATCCTCTAGAACGCCGTATGTTATCAGGTTTTGATCATACTTTCGGTATTTTGTTAGGCGCCGATCGTGAAAGCGGCGCCACCTCATCAAGTTCGCTGCCTTCGGTAGCCGCCAGCAGTGAGTACTTATCTCACGGGTGTTACTTTAATGCATTTACCTCGATTTGCGAGCATACATGCTATTATGATATGATTACGTGAGAAACGACGTACATGTCACTGCGGTTAGCGATTACGGCACGATATACACGTAATCAAGCCGCCAAGCATGCGATTGTGTTTCTGCGGGCGCCGAAGATTGCCGGAGGCAGGCACTACCAACTCCAACTTATATTTCGACCTCGTGGCCTTGCCGGCACTATTATATCACGGTGCCTTGGCCGGCACTTTGATATGTTTCGGTGGCCTTGTCGCGATTGTGATGTATTTACTTACCAAGTGGATGTTTTAGCCGCAGGTCAGAATATCAATTTTGGGGAATAGAGTAGTTGCTTGCTATGTAATGAAGCCTCGAGTATCGTAAAATGTAATTCTATAGTTGGGATTACTGTGATTAGCGATTCTCCTTCCTTGCAGATATGTGATTATTGGCCCTATACTACGGTATAAATACAAGGGTTTGGCCTTATACTGCAGGTAAGAGCGGCTTTTGACGCTTTGTCAGCAGGCATTGTCGGCGTGGGGTCTTCATACTACGGTATAGCGCGGCGTGTTTGGCCTTTTATACCGGTATAAGAAATGGGTATGAGTCTTGATCACTTTTAAGCGCGCGCATTGTCGATGTGGCCCTATACTACGTATAAATACAAGGGGTTTGGCCTTATACTTCGTATAAGAGCGTGTTTATTAGCGGTTGATCCATTCCTCAAGCAGTAGACTTGATCGAGTATACGCGCATTGTAGGTCGGGGTATACTTCTAAGTGAGATATGAGAGATGGGGTGGACGACTAGTCGTACGCTGAAGCCCCCTGATTTCATCGGGGGCGACAGGTGCTTTATCGAGACCTTCTATTATATTTAACATGTTACGCCTCGAAATCCTTGAAACCTTATTGTATTTAATTCGAGTAGATAGTCCTCGATATATATGTATAGCTATTCATATTTGATTATTAAATTCGACTCATCTCGCTCCGATGGCACCCCCACCCCCCTGCGGCTAAGTTTCACTAAGCTTCGGCTTACACCCCCTTTGGGCGGCATTTCATTTGTGCCAGTTGACAGTGGCTACTGAGCCAAGAGGTCAGGTTGGAGAGTTTTTGTTCCGGAGCGGCGAGGTGAGCATCGGGTGGCCGAGGATCCTCACAAATTTCATTTTTATGTTGTCAACCGGCTTATCATATTTCCTTTCAAATCTTAGCCTCATTTGGGTAGTCATTTTGTATTTAGGATACAAAGATTTATCATTCTGCTTTTAGCTTCTCGCTAAGATATTTTTATTTTGGGATATGTTTGTATATATTTACGGGTCGTCGCTTCGAGACACCGACGGATTATAAATTTTAAAATCAAGCGGATCTGGGGAAACTTAATCAGGATCACTTTTTTGATGAAACTAATTGTATTTAAACCGAGTCGTCCATCTAAGCCAGCGACTCGTGTTCCTGATTTTAAATGACTCTCACCTCAGGGCTACGGCCGACCGCTGCCGCTACCTCGTATCGTAGCTTTCAGTTTCGTGATTTCTTTGGGTTATCTCGCGGTGGCCGCAGTCGACTTGTTTTCCATGAGTCGTCAGGAGCGGTGTCTTTTTGTTAAAAATCGAGTCTTTTTCTTTGTTGCGTATCTGCTGGCGACGCCACCTGCAGTGACGCGGCGGCGTGCAGGGCCGGTGGCTGCTGCAGTAGCCTGCAGGGCCGAGCCGGGTAGTGGGTATGGGACAAGCCGACGAGTATGGTGGTCCGGAGGTGCATTCTTTCCGAGCAAGCCGGTGTAGACCTCGAGAGCGTCGATGAGAGCGTGAATACTCGTGTGGCCGAAGCAGCCAGGAGGTCGACTCCGCAGCAAGTCGTTTGACCGATTTCCTCGAGGAGTGGATCCTCAAGTTTTCGGGGTTCAATGTAGCAGCTATTGAGTTCATTCGGGATATGAAGTCCATCTTTTGAGCCAATGGGGGATTGTGGGCTTAGACGGCAGTGAAGTTTCGCTACTTATAGACTTCACGGTGCCCTGACTTGCAAGGGAGAACCTCGAGCGCATCTCTCGATCGCGAGAGGGGAGGTTCATGTTTCCTCGAGCGATTTGGCTGAAGCTCTTCCTCGAGAATTATTGCTCGGGAGACCCACATGGCGGCTCCTCGAGAGAGAGCCGATTTCGCTGACAGGTTCCAGGTCGCCTCGAGGAGACGGTAGATAGTTCTGTGCTGATTGCGCCGACTACTTCCCGATGTTTATCCAAGAGAGGCGGCGAGATCACTAGGTTCGTGGATGGCTCGACGCGAGACACGCCACTGCATCTCACTGATGAGCTTTTACTAGTTTCCATGCCGCGAGGAATGCACCAAGATGGAAATGGAGTTAGCAGCCTGCAGAAAGGAAGGGATCGAGGAGGAGTGTATCTGTGACTTTCTTTTCCGGTAGGCTTTCTAGCTCTAGAAGTTCGGGAGAGGAGGACGGGATTCACAGCGTAGCTGCCCCGGGCAGTAGCGTCACTTCTGTCTCGGCTGGGGCCCGCCTCCGAGTTATTCCACTGCTCCCTTCTACACGCGGGCGCCCGCGAGATCCTCAAGGCGGGGTTCGTAGTAGTCTTCCTGGGGTTCAAAGCAAAGGTCCGTTACTGTCAAGGGGTCGATTGGGCACAGTGCTAGGATTGCCGGGCGAAGGGTCATATGTTATCGATGCCAGCCTGTGACATCCGGGCGGCGATTGTCCCCGCTTATTGGGAGAGAGAGAAAGCTAGCACGCCGCCACCCTGCTCAAATTGCCGAGGTGGTTACCGTGGGAGCCGTGGTGGTCGATTCACCGGCCGTTGGGCCGGGATACGGAAATTGCAGTGACCCCTCGTGAGGAGCCAAAGTGGGTGTTACTGAATGAGTCAAGTCGAGGCCGATTCATGCCGTTACTCATCAGAGGCCTGTGATACCTCAGAGCGCGGCTGTGCAGTACATTATTCCTTTGTGATTGGCGTCGTGTTGTTTGATTCCTGGGCTACGATTCTTTGTGTCTCGTAGTTTTATTCCCGCTTTTATCTCAGAGGTTACAGGCCTTTGCTCGTCCCACTGAGATTATGACGCCAAGTAGGGAGGTCGGCGAGCGGTTAGATTTGCATATGTAGATCGCCCTTTTGATTGTATAAAGGCCACCATTAACTGCTGATTTACTTCCATTTGAGCTTCTCGATTTTGATCTTGTCTTCGGGGTATGGATTGACGGGGAAACATCATGCCGTTATTGATCGGGCCATCGGAAAGAGATTACTTTGTGGGTTCGTGAAGACTTTATATCCGATTTGGGTGGAGACAGTAAAGATTTTGCCTTCTCGAAGTTTCAGGCGTCACACTCGAGGCTAGGAGGTTGGATTCGCAAGGGCGCTATGGATTCTTGGGATATGTGGTTGATTTGAGTAGGGAAGAGAAATCGTAGATCGAAGATGCTGGGTTGTTGGGGATAGTTCAAGGATGTTTTTCCCGAGGACTTACTGATCATTAACGGGAGATCGAATTTGCTATTGAGGTTATTCGGTACGACACACCAATTTCTCTTCCACCGTGACAGATTTGCTCCAAATGAGTCAGCAGTGAATCGCGGACTCGCCATGTGAATCATAGGACAAGTGGATTCATCGACCGGTTTATCTCCAAAGGCGCACTGTTGTTTCAGGGAAAAGAAGCGGATGGTTCAACGAGGTCGCATTGACTATAGGCGTACCGAATAAAGTGACTATTAAGAATCGATACCCATTGCCCGTGACCGACGATTTTTGTTTGATCACCGCGGATGCCATGTGTTCTCGAAGATTGATTTGCGATCCGGTTATCATCAATGAGGATCAGTGAGTGATATTCAAATCTGCCCGATCTCGTTATGGACATTATGAGTTTATAGTGATGCCATTTGGATTGACAAATGCACCGCGACCTTTTATGGATTTGATTTAACCGGGTATTTCGAGAGTATTTGACGAAGTTTCAGGGTGGTCTTCTTCATTGATGATATTTTGATATATTCCTGCAGGGGGAGAGATCATGGTGCATTTGCATTTTTTGGGACCTGGTGACGCCACTCCGCTGCATGCCAAGTTTTCCAAATGTGCCCCTGGGTTGGCGAAAGGTAATTCCCCGCATGTTATTCCGGGCGGTATTTTGCGGTCGATCCACGTATGTGGAGGCCGGAACACTGGGAGCGGCCCCACCGGCCATGACCGAAAGTGAGTTTCTCGGGTTAGCCGTTATTACAGAGATTCATCAAGGACTTTTCTTTGATCGCGATGCCATTGACCAAAGTTGACCAGAAAGTGGATTCCGCTTATTCGGGATGACGACGCGAGGACCGCCAGGTATTAAAGTGGGGAAGTTGACTACGCCTCCAAATAAGGTCAAAGCGATACCGGGCTCTGCTCTCGAGGGCTACGCGTGATTTATAGCGATAAGCTCGTGATCGTGATCGGGTGCGTTGGATGCGTAATAGGAAGGCGACGCTTATGCTTCCTCGACATTGAGAACTACTTGTTAACTATCCGACTCCATGATTCGAAATACGCAAGCGATACTAAGGCTGAAATTGTATACATTATCCATGGGGTTAAGTGCCGATTTTTACCGATCATAAGAGTTTGAAGTATCTTCCTAATGTAGAGATTTGAATTCTCGAGCGCAGGAGGTGGATGGAGTTCTCATTAGCGATTATGACTTGACTATCGAGTACCACCTGGGAAGCGCAAATGTAGTAGCTGACGCACAAGATAAAGCGGGAAATCAAAGGACCCCCGGTAGAGACTTTAAAACACTGAGTCGATTTTGACGCCGGGTAGCGACGAGATTTTCGCCCATATGAGAGTTCGACCAGTGCTTGTGGATCGGATCATAGCATTGCAGCAGTGACGACCGGCAGTTACTGGGGACGTTAGAACGGAGTCGACGATTTAAATATTTAAAGTGAGCCTTGGAAGATGAACGGCGCATTGTGTGTACCGTATCTCGATGAGCCGAGAAGGGAGATTCTGATTTAGGCCCATAATACTCCCTACGTTGTACACCGGTAGTACAAAGATGTGGCCGTGATTCGAGGTCGACGTGACAGCGGCCGTGAAACGGCAGACGCAGAGCTCAGGCAAAGTGCTTGGTTTGTCGCCAGCAAGCCGCAGCATGACATCCCGCGTTTAAGCGCACTCTTCCTATTCCCCGAGTGGATATGGGAGAATACTCACCATGGGGACTTCGTGTTTGGGCTTCCGAGACGCCGAGGCTTATTACGACGGGATTCAGCGATTGCTGATAGGCTTACTCAAGTCGGCTCATTTTCTACCCATTTATCTAAGGATGGGCCTCGAGACTAGCGAAGATTTATGTGATCGTAGAGCCGTACGGGTTCCAAAGTGTCCATCATTTCCCCGGACCGCGACTCTAGATTCACTCTCGAGGTTCTCGAGGGGTTTTCCGTGGAGGCAATCGGGGACTGTAGAAATGAGTCAGTACATCTTTTCATCCCTTTAATCGACGTAAGGCAACTGGCAGGACGATACGGACATTGGAGGATATGTCTGGCTTCGTGGCTTTGAACTTCTCCGTGGAACTGGACGACGAGTTGCCTAAGATGGAAGCTCCCGCCTACAACAGCCTTTCCATGCTAGTATTGGTGATGGCACTCAGGCGTCAGGATGGGCGGAGGTGTCGCATCAGCTTGTTGGAATGAGGTGGGTAGAGGAAAGTTTACGGTTCCGAGTCGTCGAGAGTTCAAAGTAGAAGGATCGACATTCAAGAAGATTTGGGCAGCGATGCCTCAGATAGGCGTGGGGCGCTATGCATCATCGCAGAGTAGACTTGTCATTCAGGTCGGCGAATCGCGTGTTCCTCGGGCGTATCTCCGTGGGAAGCGGAGCGATGCGGCTTGGGAGAGTGGAAGTTAAGTCTCGTTATATCGACCATTTCGAGATCCTCGGGAGAAGTTGGCTCGTGCTTATCGGTTACGTTGCCTCCGAAGTTTGGATAGGGATTCATAATGTGTTCCATGTGTCCTGCTTTGATTTAGGAGCTCAAGCTGAGGACGTTATGGTCGAGTTGACTTTTTGGGGTTTCAGCTTGACTTTTTATGTGGATAATTTTATAAAAACTTTAAATGCGTAGGGAGGTTAGCATCGGGGACCTTATTATAGTTGTTATGATGTTAAATTGGCGCGATTTAAAATTTATTAAAGGCGCATGTCAAAAAGTGAAATTTCCAAGTCGAAGTTATAATTGATATTTCGGAGCATAGATTGTTACCATGGACTTGAGATTAATTAGAATGACTTATAAGTTGATTTGTGAGCGGTAAAGTCGTGATAAGATGGAATTTAGCGGGGGATCGATTGGGTTGTGTCCGATGGGAGTGTAATTCGATAGTTTATCCGTTAAGTTAGACCATTTAGAAATAGTTCCCCTAAGAATTGGTTATGTATCCCCTAGAACGCCAGTATAGTAATAGGTTTTGATCATACTTCTGGGTGTTTTGTTAGGCGCTGACGCGAAAGTGGCGCTTACCTCGACGGGTTTTCGCGAAGCGTTTCGTAGCTAAAGGGGTAGGTGAGTACTTCTATCTCACGGGTGTTAGCAATACGTAACTGAACGAAGCATGAT
>JADFUC010002320.1:0-45170 GCA_019722365.1 Lithospermum erythrorhizon | reverse complement strand
CTCGTGTACTTCGTTCAGTTACATTATTGCTCTCCTCCGTTCGAGCTTTGGACTCAAATTTTTTTGAAACTTCCCTAAATCATCCTCTTCGATTCAAGGTAAAGGTCGGATCTTTTGGTATTTTGTGAGTTTCGGTTAAGTTGACTTTTGTATTTAGAGCTTTTATTGCTATAATCGATTCTTGGGCTTTAAATTAGTTGTTCTTGAGTTGAAGTTAAGGCTTTTGGATGAATAAGTTGTAATTTTAGGGGCGTTACTTTTGGGGATTTAGGTTGACTTCGGTTTTGTGAGTTGTATTGAATATAATTATTATCTAAACCTTAGATTATAGTATAGAGATGATAATAATGTCGATTTGGGGTAGAAAGTGTTATTTATAGTTGGAGTTGACTTTGAGAGTTGACTTTTGGGTTGACTCTTTCTAAGCATTAGTTGAGTATAAATAAGTTATTGGACCTTTATTGTGATTGTTTTGAGGTGGAAATTGTGATTTGCAGTTGTTGGAGGAATATATGTTTAATTAGTTTTAGTAGATTTTGAGTAGTAAACGGGCTTTGGGATTAGAGGTTGTTAGAAATGGGTTAATTAGTTGGAAAAGTTGAAAATTTGGGTTGATTGAAATTGGTTGGAAATGTTAGTAATTTGGATAAGGTATTGGCCGATTATGGGATTTAGTCGGGGTAGTTGAAATTCGTCATCGTAATTGTCATTGAAACATAATTAGCAATCTATACGTAAGTTGTCAATTTGTAACTAAAATGGGTTGAAAAGTCAGGAATTGAATTAGGATAAGGGTTAAGAAATTGTTGTGAGTAATAATTATATTTTCGGTGTTATTCAGACTTGGGCAGGAAAGCGTGCCGGATCGATTGGTACGGCCCAGTGAGTCTTAGCTTCAAGGTGAGTTTATCGCTCGTTTGTTTACTTATTTATTTTTAATTAAGGTATATAGTAAATTGGTTGTGACTAATATCTATCGTGTTATGAACTTATCTGTGAGTATAGTTGTGAAATTGTGAAATATTGACATGTATGGTTGTTGTGTTAGATGCGTTATGGTATATTTATGTGAGTATATTTATGTTTGAGTGTAGGTTCTTTGAGTATATTTATGTTGGGTGTATTCATGTTTGAGTATATTATTGGCGTATACATAAGGTATATTTATGTTTGAGTGTAGGTTCTATATGAAATTGTTGAATCGTGTATATTATGGATGCTACGTTGAGATTATTGTGTGATGGTTGTATGTTTGGTATGTATGTGTGAATTGTGAATTGTGAATTGTTTGAGTTGAGAATATTTGGGATGATGTGGGGTGTTCGAAGGGTGAGCTTCTGTAGGGAAAAGGAAATGGCGATGTTAGGTGTTGAAGGGTGAGCCTACCGGGGGAAAAGGATATGTTGTTGTTGGGTGTTCGAGCGTGAGCACACGGAAAAAGGATGGAATGTTATATGTGATATTATTTGTGGCTTCATTTTAAATGGTTTATTTATTGTATTTGTTGTAGTATAGGCATTAGGTGTTGAGAAATTATCTTTGTTTTACTCATTTGATTGTGATATGAGATCTTGGGTATGACATGTGAGTTAACGTAAAGTTGAGTCTCAAATATGTGTATGTTGATGATGGTTATCTTTGCTATGATGCCTTGGATAATTGATATATTCCTTTATTGTATATATATATGCTCACACTTGCTCGGCTAAATCTATATCCTTTATTGTGTACCTCATTCGGATGTGGGTAAGTTACCATCCGGGTGATTCGTTTCATTTAGTGTCGACACCCGCTTCCCTTGATTGACGATTGCCATTTGTGAGCGGCGAGAGTTTGTGAGTGGTTGTTGACTTTACTTAGGTGAGAGACGGATTGGCTAAGATCACCGTAGGTCATCTTATTCAATTATTTTTGATGTACTCGGTTTTTAAATATTTTGTTTTGGGTGTTAAAAAATTGTAAACTATTTTGTGGAGTATTTTGTGACTTGGTATGTGATGGAGTTTTACACTTTGGTTTGAATTAGGTGATGCCACGATGGTTAAACTCTGTATTACAATATTTTGGAATTTCGAAACTATTTTACTTTTTATCAAACTATCAGGTTTTATTGGTTATTAAGCAGTGATTCGTGTGGCATCGTATGGTGACTCGAGATATACGGAGTTGATAGCGACTCTCCGACCTCGAGGGGGCGTCACGACTCGAGCGAGGTCGTTACAATTATGGTGTGCTCGGTAGCGTAGGTTTCGTTTTAAGCGGGTTACATGGTGTGTGCCTACGTCCCAAGTTTTGTAAAATTTTGTGTCGTGAGTCTTTTATGGAGTCTAAATTATTTTAATTTTTCTTTCAGTAGGCATGCAGGGGATACCGCTGAGAGTTGAGTTCTTGTGAGGAATCGAATCGTGGACATTGCAGGGAGTAGAGGTGATTCAGGTAAATTTGAGACGCATTGGTAGGAGTGATCTTTGCGGAAGGCAGGGTAGACCTAGAGGTAGAGGCCCAAATCACGAGGCTTCGTAGAGCTAGAGGGAGGAAGCGCGGTGAGGCCCAGGAGTGTAGACGACGAGGTCCCCGGGAGGTGCATTTCAGTCGAGAGTATGAGGACTTTGGAGGCGTGGGAGTGGCACGGGCCCAGGTACCCGACCAGCTGAAAGCTCAGGAGGCGGAATTCAGGACGGTGCTAGGCAGTTTCACGAAGAAGAGGACCACACGAGTTTCGCCAGTGCCGCGACAGGAGGGACTGCGTCCAATTCTTGCGGGCATTAGAATAAATTTGAGCGATGGGTTTGGGGGGATGGGATTGGAAGGTGAAGTTCGCGGTGTACCGGTTGTCGGAGGCTAGGAGTTGGTGGAACCGTGTCGCAGATTTGGTGGCTAGGGTGAGATCTTGCGTCAGCGTAGGTTCGGTCGAGAACTCTTTTAGGCAAAATTACATTTGGAGACTTCGTATGTATGGGATGGAAGCGTTGGTTCGGATCTGTGAGGAGAGAGGGCGATTGATGGGTATGAAGAGGTTTAGCGACTTGTACGTTTGATTCGGGAATGTACTGAGCAACCTTGAGAGGATCATGAATTTTGTCGAGTTGAGATTACAGTCGTGAGAGGAAGCGTCATGTTCACCCACACACACCAGAGTTTTCACCGGTTGAGGAATCTGGCATTAGAATTGGAGAGGACATGAAAATCTAGAGGTGAAAATAGAGGGAAGTCGTGAAGCTACGAGGGGCCGTACTGACGGGAATTTCGGAGGAACTTTGCTTGTGCGGCCGGAGACGAGCCATTTCGATCATACGTCTGTTCGACCGTTTCGGGGCTTTACCGGCGTCACCGTGTACCTCCTAGAATGAGTGGTTTTCACGGTGGTATTTCGGGTGTTCCGGCAGATGTGCATGTTCAGTGTTACCAGTGTGGGTAGAGTGGGCAGCAGGCGGGTGTGCGCGGAGGGTAACGTGTTTCGATATCGGCGGCAGGCATTTTGCGAAATGTGTGTCCTTGTTATGTGGAGTGAGGTAGAAGCGACCCTTCCGTTTAAACGCGGTTTCGGAAGGTGGATCTCGAGGTAGTCGAGGTGGGCGGTTTGGAGGGCAGCTTGAGTGAGGGCCGAGATTTGGCCAGTAGATCGGCGAGTGTAGCGGGTAGCATTATGAGTGGGTTGGCACGGGCGGGAGGAGATTAATAAGTCACCTTGACAGGAGGCATGGAGATATTCGAGAATGGTGTGGTACCTATCTTTACATGGTCTTGATACTCGTATTGTTTGATTAAGGCCACACGGCTCTTTATCTGAACCTTTCACAAAAGGCTATGCGATTACGAGAAGATAAAGTACCTTGATAATAATGACATAGTGGGGAGGTCGGTTGAGGTAATTAAGGTTTATAAATTGTCCACTTAAGTGTTGTTAATCATGTATTAGAAATTGGATCTATTACCACTTTTGAGTTAGTGGATTTTGACTTGATTTTGGGAATGCATTGGTTGGGGAAGCACCATGCTGTGATAAATTATCACCGTAAGGGATTGTGTTTACTAGCCCCGGTAGGCCTGAATTACGATTTGTTGGGGATAGGAGAGTTTTACCATCTTGTTTGATCTCGGTGTTAGAAGCTCGTAAGTTATTGAACAAGGGATGTATCGGGTATTTGGGTTACGTAACGGACTTGAAGAAAGATGAGCCTAAGCTTGAAAATGTCCGGATTGTGAGAGAATTCGAGGATGTGTTTCCGAAAGATTTGCCAGGACTACCTCCGAACAGAGAGATTGAATTTTCGATCGAAGTGGTACCGGGAACGGCTCCGATATCTATGGCACCGTACAGAATGGCTCCAGCAGAGTTGAAAGAGTTGAACACGCAGTTGCAGGAGTTGTTGGAAAAGGGATTTATAAGGCCGAGTTATTCTCCATGGGGTGCTCCAGTATTGTTCGTCAAGAAGAAGGATGGAACGATGAGGCTTTGTATTGATTACGGCGGATGAACAAAGTGACTATTAAGAACGGTACCGTTGCCAAGGATTGATGATCTTTTTTGACGGTAGGGATGCGAAGCTCTTTTAATAAATTGATTTGAAGTGCGGATATCACGATTGAGGATTAAGGAAGATGATATATCAAAATCGGCCTTTCGAACAAGATACGGGCACTATGAGTTCTTGGTGATGCCGTTTGGTTTGACAAATGCCCCGGGCGGCTCATGGTCGATGAATCGTGTTTCGGGGAGTTCTTGAGATAGGATTCGTGGTTTGTATTTATTGATGACATCTGCCCAATCTATTCTAGAGTGAGTTGGAACATGATGAGCATTTGAGAGAAAGTATTGGAAATATTACGGGCAAATCGGGTTGTATGTAAAGTTTTCAAAGTGTGATTTGGTTGGGGAAGGTCTGATTCTTGGGTCGTATTATCTCGGAAGGCGAAGGTGGTGTGGACCCACAAAGGTGGAAGCGATGAATTGGGAGAGGCACTGGGTGTGATTGGTGAAGTTTAGCACAGGTTTAGGTTGGATGTGGAAGATTCATACAAGACTTTTCGTTAATCGACGCTCCGATGACGAGTTGACAAAAGAAGAGTGTACCGTTTGGTTGGGGCGAGGAGTGTGATGCACATTTCGGTGGTGAAGGAGATTGACTATAGCACCGGTGTTGGCGCTCTTGAGTGGAATGGGGGTATGTGGTGTGCGATTGATGCCTCGCGTCGAGGGATTAGGTTGCGTATTGATGCAAAATGGGAAGGTAATGTCGTATATCTTTCTGGAGCAATTGAAGAATCGTGAGAAGAATTATCCTTCCAGCTGATTTGGACTTAGCCACGATTGTTTCGCTTTGAAAATTTGGAACCTTACTTATATGGGGTTAAATGCCGGTCTTCTGAGATCCACAAAGTTTGAAGTATATCGCACCGGAGAATTTGAATTTGAGGCGACGAAGGTGGGCCGAGTTTACAGTGACTCGATCGACAATTGAATATCATCAGGAAAGCGAATGTAGTGGCGGATGCTTTAAGCTAGAAAGGAAGGTGAAGGAGCCAAAGAGGCGTTTGACGCGTGGGCTAAACCTTGGGGTTGAGGTGATGGATCTTTATTGGCCTATATGAAGGAATTGAGACCGGTGTTGCTAGATAAAATAGAGAAATACAAAAGAAAGATGAAAGTCACGAGGCACTTTGATCGAGGAAGCGAAAGAGAATGGCTTGAGTTTACGGTGGGCGATGATGGTGATACGCGTTTAGGAGATTATTGTGGTTGTGCCCAGCACAGGCCCTAAAGGAGATCTTGGATAGGGCTCGCAATGCTTCATATAATATGCATCCGAGGAAGTGCAATGCAAAATTTAAGGGAGAACTATTGGTGGCGAGATGAAGAAAGAAAGTGGCGACTTTGTAGCGAAGTGCTTAGTTTGTCAACGAGGTCAAAATTCGGACCATAAACCATCATGGGGTTCGCTGCCGCTCACAGATACGAATGGACGTGGAGAAGATCGCCATGGACTTTGTGTTTGGGCTCCGGCGAGAAAAGAAATGATGGGATTTGGGTAATTGTGGATGAAGCTATCTAAGACCCGGCTCATTTCCTACCTATTAAAAGCAGTAGATGGGCCAGGAGAAGTTGGCGAGATGTCACGTAGACCCAGTGGTGAGACTTCGTGGGGTGCCGAGTATTTTTAGGATGAGGATCTGAGGTCAGCGAGGGTTTTGGGGGAGGCGTTAGGGACAGGTCCATTTAGTCTTTGCGTTTCATCACCGAAGCGGACCCAGTTATCAGAAAGGAAGCGATTCAAACATTGGAGGACATCCTGCGGACACTTGTGTGTTGTTGAGTTTTACGTGGTAGTTGGGATGAGGAGTTGCCAAAAATGGGTTTGCCCATAATAACGGTTTTCAAATAGCATTGGGATGACAACGTTGAAACTTTGTATGGCGGAGGTGTAAGACTACGATATGTTGGAATGAGGTAGAGGAGCGGAAGATTTATATGGCTCACGAGTTGGTGGAAAGTTCGATAGAAGCGGTAAAAGTGATTCAACAACATTTGAGGGCCAGTACAGGATAGACAAAAGAAATGCATACGATCGGCAGAGTAGATTTAATGGATTAAAATTGGGTGACCGGTATTTTGAAGATATCTCCATGGAAGGGTGTAATGAGGTTCGGGAGAAGAGGGAAGTTGAGTCCCCGGTACATTGGACCGTTTGAAATCTTGACAAAAGTGGGAGCAGTAGCCTACCGTTTGGCCTTGCCTAGAGAATTGGAGAGGATTCATGATGTTTTCCATGTTTCTTGCTTGAGGAAATGCGTCTTAGGACAAGGTCGCGTATCTTAGAGTTCGGTAGGGATGACTTGGGTGTAGACTTGACTATGACAGGGACGGTGAGGATCTTGGATCGAGAAGAGAGAAGGTGTTGAGGAAAAGAAGTAGGAAGTGGTAAAAGTTTTTGTGGAGGAATCATCGAGGTAGGAAGCCACGTGGGGCCTTGAGGAGGATATATGAGAAACCGTTGCCAGCGGCTTTTCGTCTAACGCTAGTGATTCACGGTTGTCTTGATTTTACCTTTTAGCATTTGAGTTGAGAATTTCGGGGACGAAATTTTTGTTAAGTGGGTGAATGTAAAAACCGATAACGGCTAATTAATTAATAAATTAAAATGCGAGATTTATTAAATTGATTAACGTAATGTTTGGAAACCAACTTTTATATTTTATTGGACGATAAATGTTAGTGTTTGGGAGTTAGTTGTCGAGATAAGTAAAACGAGAGGTATCGATCGAATTAAAATGTTCGGGTTTTCACCGTTTGGACTATTGGGCCAACCCATTTACTTAATCAACAAAACAAGGCCCAAACCACCCAAAACCCATTTCCCCCTCAATCCCTTTTTTTTGATTATTGCCAAGTTTCGCCTCACACCATTTTTTGATTTTTTTCTTCGATTTCTCCTCCATTCCTCAAGCTTTGGACCTCAAATTTTTTGGAGAGCTTACTCGTCACATCCTCATTTAGATTCAAGGTAAAAAGGGTTGGATCTTTTGAGTATTTTTGTGAGTTTCGATTGGAGTTGACTTTTTTGTATTTAGGCTTTTATTTCCTGATCGATTCTTGGGCTTTAAATTAGTTGTTCTTGAGTTGAAGTTAAGCTTTTGGATGAGTAATTTGTGGTGTTTTAGGGACGTTGACTTTTTGGGGATTTAGGTTGACTTCGGTTTTTGTGAGTTATTATTGAATATAATTATTATCTAGGCTTAGATTATAGTATAGGAGATGATATGGTGATTTTGGGGTAGAAAGTGTTGTTATAGTTGAGTTGACTTTCCGAGTTGACTTTGGGTTATTCTCTAAAAGCGTGGTTGAGAGAGTATTAAATATGTTATTGGACCTTTATTGTGATTGTTTTGAGGTGGAAATTATGATTTATAAGTTGTTGGAGGAATATATGTTGAAATTAGTTTTATTAGATTTTGAGTAGTAAACGGGCTTTGGGATTAGAGGTTGTTAGAAATGGGTTAGTTAGTTGGAAAAGTTGAAAATTTGGGTTGATTGAAATTGGTTGGAAATGTTAGTAATTTGGATAAGGTATTGGCCGATTATGGGATTTAGTCGGGGTAGTTGAAATTCGTCATCGTAATTGTCATTGAAGCATGTCCCGGCAATTTATCGTAAGTTGTCAATTTGTAACTAAAATGGGTTGAAAAGTCAGGAATTGAATTAGGATAAGGGTTGAAATTGTTGTGAGTAGTAATTATATTTTCGGGTTACATTCGGACTTGGAGCAGGAAAAGCGTCTTGAATCGATTGGCTAACTTGGGCGGTAAATATAGCCAAGGTAGGGAATTTATCCCTTTCGTTTGTTTACCTTATTTATGTTTGAGTGGAGTATATGGTAAATTGGTTGTGACTATGTATCTGTGTTATGAACTTATACGTAGTATAGTTGTGAAATTGTAGGAAATGTTGACTCGTATGGTAGTTTGTGTTAGATGCATTATGGTATATTTATTTGAGTATATTTATGTTTGAGTGTAGGTTCTTTGGGTATATTTATGTTTGAGTGTATTCATGTTTGAGTATATTTGTGTTATGGACGTATCTGTGAGTATATTTATGTTTGAGTGTAGGTTCTATATGAAATTGTTGTATCGTGTATATTATGGATGCTACATTGAGATTATTGTGTGATGGTTGTATGTTTGGTATGTATGTGTGATGGTTGTATGTTTGGTATGTATGTATGAATTGTAGATTCTTGAGTTGAGAATGTTTGGGATGATGTGGGGTGTTCGAAGGGTGAGCTTGCCGGGAAAAGGATATGACGATGTTGGGTGTTCGGAAGGGTACTGGGAAAATGATATGTTGTTGTTGGGTGTTCGAAGGTGAGCTTGCCGGGGAAAAAGGATGGAATGTTATGTGATATTGTTGTGGTTTTCATTTTAAATGAAGTTTATTTTCTTGTTGTTTGTAGTATGAGCGTCGTGTTCTTGAAATTATGTTGTTTTACTCGTTTGATTATGTGATGTAAAGAGTCTTGAAATGACATGAATTAACGTAAGTTGAGTCCTCTATAATGTGTGTATGTTGATGATGATTATTTTTGCTATGATGCCTTGGATAATTGATATATTTCTGTATTGTATATATATATATATATCTACCTTATCGCTACGTCTATATCCTTCTTGGTAATGCCTCGTTCGGATGTGGGTAAGTTACTATCCGGGTGATTCGTTTCCACTAAGGCGTAATGAGCTTACCCGCCCTTGGTCCAGCCGGTGCCATTTGTCGAAGCGGGGATTCGTGGTGTCAGTTGACTTTGCTTAGGTGAGACGGATGGTAGGATCGCCGGCGGTCATCTTTTATTATTTTGATGTACTCGGTTTTTAGTATTTTGTTTTGGGTGTTAAAAAATTGTAAACTATTTTGTGGGTATTTTATGACTTGGTATATGATGGAGTTTACACTTTTGTTTGGAATTAAGCGATACGCGATGGTTAACTACGTATTACAATATTTTGAATTTTTCGAAACTATTTTACTTTTATCAAACTATCGAGGTTTTATTGGTTATTAAGCATTGATTTTAAATTGTCAACCATTGTATAATTGACTTCGGATATCTGAGTTGATGGCGACTTCCGACCTCGAGAAATGCGACCGAGGCGGGTGGGTCTGATACATGTATTTTGTTTGTTCTAGTTACGGCCGGTGTACGAACTTGGTAAGGAGCAACTGCGCCCCTCGGGAGAAGGCCAAGCGTCAGAAAGTTTGAATTGAAGGGTTAGAAATGATGGCACAAGCATCAACTGTCGCCAAAGAGTGCTTAGCTTGCTAAGCTTTTTCTAATAAACAGTGTTGCTTTTTCGAAGGAGGCCTTCCTTTGGGACATATTTGAAAGAGCTCATGTTTCATCTTGTTTTTCTTGTCATTTTTGAATTGAAAAAATGGATTATTGATACAATATGTAAATTAATGATATTCATGTGGATAGACATGTTATATATATTTATATTATTAATTTTGTGTGTATTGATTGAGAATTTGAAACTTCAATATGAATATATTAATGTTGGAAATTATATTTATTATCTTTTATTGTAATAACTAGGTAATTTGTAATGTAATAACCGTTCCGTTACTAATATTATTGAAATAGTATCTTGGTTGCTCGGTGGAGTATTTGGAAAAAAAATAATAATAATAATAATTTTGCTTGGAAGTGGAGCTGTTATCTGACGAATGGGTCGGTTGGTAGTATTTTTCGGCTTTGAAAACCCCAAAGTTGTCGAAGGGAATGACATTATTTGGGCGGTAATATGAATTTGAATATATAAATCAATGTTAATGTTTGGAAGTTGATTGACGAATTAATTTAAAGCGAGAAGTATGATATAATTAAGCGATCGGGTTTCACACACAATTATGCGAATAACTATTTAAGCCCACAAACAAAAAATTTGGCCAAAAAGAAAACAAAGAAAGAGGATAGTCCTTTAACCACTGGGGCGTGAGAAGTTCTCGCTTGATTTTCTTTTCTTCGATTTCTCTCGAACTTCTCGAACTTTGGACCTCGAATTTACGGGAGGTTTCTCCTCGTCATCCCTCGTCGTTTCAAGGTAAAAAACGTTCGTCTTTGTTGAGTATTTTTGTGAGATCTCGAGTTGACTTTTTGGATTTTGAATTTCATTGCTCCAATTTATTCTTGGGTTCTAAATTAGTTATTCTTAAGTTGATATATTATTTTAAATGTAAATTTCGAGGACGTTTTTAGGGCCGTTGAGTTTTTAGATTTGGTTGTTTTATGATAATTGTTTAATTTGAGAAAACGTTTCTGTTTTTACGCATATATTCGGTAGAAGCTACTCATTGTGGTCTTGGGAATTATTTTGTTATATTTGCCAATGGAATTGTTAAGACTGAAGGTTTAGTTAGCTAGCATAGAGTATAGACTGATGAAAGACTATCTAGTAGTTTATGAGACGAATAAATACATTGGGGAGATGTCAGTGTTTTATGTTTAATTGAGATAAAAGTTTATGTTTTTGGTAGAATTAATTGGTTATGAAGTTTAATTTAGGTTAGGTAATCATTTGGGGTTTAAGGAATTACTTTGTTGTCTTTGTCATGTCAAACCAGGGAGTTGATAAATTTTAAGGCTTAGTTAGATTTGTTAAGTTTTCATCCAATTCGAAGGTTATTCTAGTGGAGACTTTGGATAATGAATTGGTGAGATTTCAGTTTTTGTGAGCTTTGGAATTATGATTTATAAGTTATTGGAGGAATATATGTTGAAATTAGTTTTATTAGATTTTTGAGTAGTAAAGCGAACTTTGAGTTGAGGCATTAGAAGCGGGTTTGATTAGTTGGAAAAGTTGATATTTTAGATTGGATTCAGGCGGTTAATAATGTTGGGTATTTTTAGTTAAGGTGTTGATCGGTGTAGGATTTGGTTGAGATAGTTGAATTCGCCATTTTAATGAATGCGAAACATAGTTATTGTCTATCACAAGTTGTTAATTTATGGCCAAAAGGGTTGAAAAGTCAGAATTTAATTAAGATAAGGGTTAATATTGTTGCGAGTAGTAATTGTAATTTGGATGTTTTGATTAGGCAGCGGGCGATGGGAAAGGCACTTGGATCGTCGGTGGGGCGTTTCTTATTGCGAACGAGGTGAGTACTTATCTGTGATGTATTACACCTTATGTACTTACTTTAAATGGTGTACACATGTATTTGTAATATAATTATGTAAATGGTATACGTAACCTTAATATAATTATGTGAATGGTATGCGTGTCTTTGTAATATAATTGCATTGAGAATGGTATACATGTAATGGTTAATACGGTGTGAGCCATAGCTTGATTATGTGACTACGTGCGGCATTGAGGCGGCTTGAGGTAAGTGATGGCTTGAACTCCTTATAGTAATGTTGTATTTTGTAGCCTTGTAGGCACTTTGTATTCTGTGGCACTTTGTCGGCCTTTTCTATTTACGTGGCTTTGATTTGGCACTTTTCTATTCACATTGGCACAGTTGGCATTTTCTATTCTGTGGCACGGTTGTGCTTTTCTATTTTTGTTGCTGGTTGTACTTTTTCTATTTATGTGGCTGGTTGGCACTTGTGTGTGTTATGTGGCACTTGTGGTTGTAATTGATTCTGATTGTGTGATGTGTTAGTACTTTGCTATTGTTGGGAGTAAAGTGGTTGGTTATTGAGAGGTGTCAGGTGGAGTTATGTATGACTTTTGGTGGCTTGAGTATTAGGATATGACCACATAGTTGGGATGATCGGGGATTAGGTGACTCTCGCTTCCCTTGCGGGATATGTGGCTATTGGCCTTATCGTATTGTATGAGTGCGGTTTGCCTTGCATACTTAGTGTATAAGTGCGGTGTGCCTTGCCTTATACGTATTGGCCATGAGTGCGGTTTGCCTTATACTAAGTGTTAATAGCTTGCGGTGTGCCTTATACTTAGTGTATAAGTGCGGTGTTACTGTACTTAGTGTATGAGTGCGATGTGCCTTATCTTTTGTGTATAAGTTATGTGTGCCTTATATTTTGTGTATAAGTGCGGTTTTGGCCTTCTTTGCGGTATAAGTCTTGAGGTGATTATCGATTAGTCCGTTCTGCGGGTAGGCGGATCGAGCATATGCGCGTTAGAGGTTGGTATGGTTGTGTGGGGATCACGAGAGATATAGGGTTGATATTAGAGTTATAGTCGTTTTTAGTCTCTGGATTTCTTTCTAGAATTGTCGGCGACTACTTTTGTGATCGAGGATACGGTATTTACTCTCGGTTTAGCCTTGCAGTGCGTCTCTTTTTAGACATGTTATATATATATGTAAAGTGGTTAATGGATGAGATATCTTTGGAATAAGAATGTAGGTGCAATTTATAAACCCGAGGTTTACATCTTGTCACATCGATGATGTTGATATTTTATATATGAGAAAGCTGGATTCAATGTGCTAGAATATAAGTTACGATCCCAACCACAATATTGATACCATTGAGATACGTAAGTTCAGGTATACTAAATGGAGAATTTGGGGAGATAATTAGGTACTTAGGTTATCTTGATTTAAGATATACGTTGCTCGGTTGTATTAGATAATGAAATGATTTGGAGGTTCTTATGATGTCGTTCGGATGTCATCAGGAGGTGTATGACTATAATTGGGAGTAACTTTCGGGGTGAACTAAAGGTAATTGGTTGGGTTGTGAAATGTTGAGTTGTGGTATTTTTTAAGGTTGTATATTATATCGAGGAATTAACTATACTTAGAAACATAACAAGCAGAGAGATATCTGCGCTTGATTAAAGATTGTCTTGTGAGGAAGTTATTGATGGTGTGTGGGACTATTGGGAGGTTAGTCGGAGAGAATCGTTAGAAAGTAAAAGATTTATTTTTGTGGCCAAGTAACATATAAAATCTTTTCTTGGGGTATACAGTCTTTAATAGGTGAGAAATTTAAATTATTCTTCGTCGATCAATTAGGTTAACCTACATTGGCATTTATTTTCACTCGGCTTTTAGGCGAGCTCACATTACCACACACATGGGCGGGCGTTTTATGCCTAGGTTGTTGCGGGATGACCGGGGCCAGCGTTGGCCGAGGTAGTTGCGTACCAGCGAGATGGCGATGGTGGCTTGAAGACCCAAACAGTCATACTTTATCTTCCTTGAAGTTTTACATTTGTATGTAATATTATTGTACGGTGTTGTAAAACAGAAATACGATATTGTACTCGTATTGTACTTTTTCGGTTGTTATATTGTTCTTGAATTCGCGTCTGGGCCAGTTATGTGTATTATTTGTGATGTTAAATGAATTCGTTTTTAATTTATTATCCGTCGTTGGTGACTCTTTAGTATCTGAGTTGATGGCAGTCCCAGGCTTCGGGGGCCCACCTGGGGCGGGTAAGTTGCAATTTTAAGTATCGAGCCTAGGTTTAAAGTTTTCTTGGTGTCTTGTGGTTGTACCACAGGTTTTTGAGGTGTAAGTGTCTTTACATTGTGTGAGTCGTTCTCGGTTTGAGTTTATTTCTTCAGAATCGTTGGTATTGAGGATGCCACTAGAAGATTTCGTTGACTCGCGTACGAGGGTCTTACGAGACTAGTTTGAATTTTGTGTTCTTGTGGTGTTATTTGATTGAGATGTGTTATAACTATGAGATATGTGAACTGATTTGGGTAATATGAAATGCGTTGAGTTACATGTATATGTTAGGATGGGTAAATTTGGGTATATGGAAGTCGGCCACGATGGGTGGCTATATATGATGTGTTATATTGAGACAAGACATGTTATGGTTTAGAATATGATGTAAGATATCGGAAATATTATGAGATATTGGGTAAATTATATATTTTGGGGAATGTCTTAATAGTTGATGGGGTGGTAGAGTGATAATGAGATCTTATGGCGGAAGGTAATTAAGGATGAATTGTGATAATTAATATATGATATACTCGAGGTGGAATTGTAAAGAATATCAATGGGTTTATAAGTAAAGATACCGGTTGAATAAGATGTGTGATTATCAGGAAATGTGGAACGTAGGTTTGATTAGAAATGGTAAGTAAAATTAGGAATTGAACCTGTTCAGTGAATAAGAAAAGAATTTTGAGTTATCTGTCAATAATGTTTAAGTAAGAGTTCGGTGGTTGAGTAGAGTGTATCTTTTGTGATAGTAATGATTATTCTTGAGGATGTAAACTCTAGGTTGAAACCTTTGGAGATGGATATGGATGAATATGTTTGAGGATTTACGGGAGAGACAGAATTATATCGGGAAGTTATTGAAAGGAATTCACTTGGTGTTGGGGTGAAGTTGTTGATAGGTTGGAAGCGGTGTGTGAACTTAAGGGTATTAAAAGGTTAGTTGAGGAGAATTTTGGTGACATGTACTTATGGGATTAGCATTTGATGCGTGATATAGGATGTTGATCTTTAAAACAATTAAGATTTAGTCTTGTATACTTGGAGTAATTGGGGATAAATAATATTGCGTTGTCTGTTGTGGAATATGGACGTGAGAGGATAGGGAAGGAGTAAGTCAGCGTGGTAATAAGATGAAAATGAAAGTTTAACCCTGGTGAATGATAAAGAGAGTGAGATTGGGTTGAAGTGGAAATTTCTTTGAAAAGATGTAAAGTTGATCGGGCGATTCCAGAATGAAATCATAAGTCATTTAGAGGGATTGGAATATGTTGTATATCTAAAAATTTTGGGGAAAAGTGTTAGTGGAATCGGAGTTAGCGAGAAGTATAATAAATTAAGACTTGACAAGATCGCGAGGCATTAATATATATATGGTGGAGTAATTAGGTGAGGAGTTGATAATGTATCTAGTAATTGGGGAGAGAGAATTTGTTAACAAAAAGCGTGTGATAGAGGATTAAGGTGGTGAGTTACACATTATTAGTGCATCTTGGGAGACCTTGGGTAATTACTACATTCGAATGTCGAGACAATCATTGTCGTAGTGGGTGAGTTGGGTTGATAAGGGAATTTGTTTTCGATAGAACTTAATGAATTTGATAATGGAGTATTATAGTCACCTGCAATTATGAGGTAGACGTTATCGGTATTGGCGATATAAATTTTAATTTGAGTGGTATTTTGGAGGCAATTGAGGATGTTTATAACACTAAGATTGATAATGATAATAACAAGCAGAGCAAATATATTACGGAGAAGACAAGATAATAAGCTTGAACAGGAAACATTTGTTGGTTGAATGTTCTGTTATAGTGTAAAGAGAGTATTAAATTGATTGACATAAGATAGTATGGGGAGCTAGGAAGACGGAATCTTTTATGCGGGAGAATTTGAGTGGGTGACAAGGTGTCGGGTATTTAGTTGATAGGCGTGTCGAAGGTGCGTTGGGGATTATCGGCCCAGATTGGGTTCTCGGTAAATTTCGAGGCAGAAATTTTTATAAGATTAGGTAGGTGTAATAACCGTTCCGTACTAATATTATTGAAATAATAGTATGCGGTTTGCTCGGTGGAGTATTTCGAAAAAAAAATAATAATAATAATTTTGAAGTGGAATAGAGTAATCTGACGAATCGGTCGGTTGGTAGTATTTTTGGTTTTGAAAATTTTAAGTTATGTCGAAGGGAATGACATTATTTGGGCGTAATATAATTTGAATATATAAATCAATGTTAATGTTTGGAAGTTGATTGTGAATTAATTTAAAAGCGAGAAGTATCGATTTAATTAAGCGATCAGTTTCACCGCAATTATGCGGGCCAACTATTAAACCCACAAACCGAAATTTTTGGCCCAAAAACAAGAAAGGGACCGTAGTCCTTTCTTTCCCTAGGGCGTGAAAGTTTTTAAAAAACGATTTTACCCTTTTCTTTGATTTATATAAGTTTACCGAACTTTGGACATCAAATTTCACGGGAAAGTTTACCCATAAATAAATCGCCGTTCCAAGGTAAAAGGTTAGATCTGTTGAGTATTTTGTGAATCTCCACAGAGTTGGCATTTTTTGGTTTGAATTTATTACTCAATTTATTCTTGGGTTCTAAATTAGTTATTTCTTAAGTTGATATATTATTTTCATCTTGAGATTTTTAGGGCCGTTGAGTTTTAGATTTAGTTTGTTTATGATAATTGTTTAATTTGAGAAAAAAGTTTCTGTTTTTGCATATATTCAGTAGAGCTACTCATTGTGGTCTTAAGGAATTATTTTGTTATGTTAATGGGTGTTAAGACTACAGAAGCTTTAGTTAGCTAGCATAGGTATAGACTGATGAAGACTATCTAGTAGTTTATGAGACGAATAAATACATTGGGGAGATATGTCAGTGTTTTATGTTTAAGGTGAGATAAAAGTTTATGTTTTTGGTAGAATTAATTGGTTATGAAGTTTAATTTAGGATTAGGTACTCATTTGGGGTTTAAGGAATTACTTTTGTTGTCTTTGTCATGTCAAACCAGGGGAGTTGATAAATTTTAAGGCTTAGTTAGATTTGTTAAGTTTTCATCCAATTCGAAGAGTTATTCTAGTGGAGACTTTGGATAATGAATTAATTGAGATTTTTAGTTTTGTGAGCTTTGGAATTATGATTTATAAGTTATTGGAGGAATATATGTTAAATTAATTTTATTAGATTTTGAGTAGTAAAGCGAGAACTGAGTTTGAAAGTACATTAGAAAGCGGGTTTGATTAGTTGGAAAAGTTGATATTTAGGGGTGGATTTGAAAATTGGTTAATAATGTTGGCTATTTGGTTAAGGTGTTGATCGATTATGGGATTTGGTCGAGATAGTTGAATTCGCCATTTTAATAGTCTCTGAAACATAGTTAGTAATCTATACCTAAGTTGTTAATTTGTAACTAAAAAGGGTTGAAAAGTCCGGAATTTAATTAAGATAAGGGTTAATATTGTTGCGAGTAGTAATTGTAATTTCGGGTGTTTTGATTAGACGCGGAACGTGGGAAAGGCACTTGGATCGATCAGGCGAGACGTTTCTTATTGCGAACCGAGGTGAGTACTTATCTCACGTGTATTACCTTATGTACTTACTTTAAATGGTGTACATGTATTTGTAATATAATTATGTGTAAATGGTACACATGTCTTTGTAATATAATTATGTGTGAATGGTGTACATGTCTTTGTAATATAATTACGTGAGAATGGTATACATGTAATGGTTGTACGATTATGTGTGAGACCTGTGATCATCTTTTATCTTCGCCCCGAAGTTTACGTTGTATGTAATAATTATTGTGTACAGTGTTGCAAACAAGTATTTTGATATTGTACTCATATTATTACTTCGGTTGTTGTATTGTTACTTGGATTCGCTAGATGGGCAGGTTGTATTGTATTATTTGTGATGATGTAAATTCATTTTAATTGTTATCCGTCGTTGGTGACTACGAGTATACGGGGTTGATGGCGATTACGGCCTCGAGGGGCTACGCAGGCGGAGTAGATTACATAGCAAATCAATGAATCATTTCATTCACCAGTGGGAATGTATTATTTTCTATAAATATATTATTTCTTAATATGTTAATTTTATTACCGTTTATGTTATTCCACATAATTTTATCTCAATTGGCATAATTATCAATATTGATCGCATGAGGTAATGAAATAATAAAGTGATGCATTCTTGTTATACCTGGTAACTAAATAAATATTTTTATTTTATAATGTTCACTTTTTAATAATGTCCATGCTGGTTATTTGAAAAACAAATCGGACAAACTAATGGTGACTCTCATTCCTCAAATATGATAATAATCCAAATATTTTACAGAAAATGTATCAATATTCATAAAATGATTATTTTTATATATGGTTTACAAGTATCAAGAGTCACTTTCGCCCACTCAACTATGGTTTGTATTCATTAAATATTATAAATATTTTCTTTCGGTTATGCAAAGTATCAAAGTTAGATGACTTATTATCGTTTTGTTTATGGGTTCCATGAATCGAATATTATTCGCGTTACTCAAATATGAAAAATATTTCCTCTTTTAAACTATCCGGAGCTAGACGACTGAATCGCATTGTTTGTCGGGATTCTGTATAACTTGAGTAGAGTTTGTATTGGTCAAACATTATAAATACACTGTTTTGGATTTTCAGTATTTTTCGGAATTGTATGAGTGAATCGAGATATATGTACGGATGCGGTACGACGAATATGGTTCGTTTTTTTGAAACATTATAAATTATTTCACTTTTAGGTTTCATAAAACATGTGGTCATTAGATCACTCGTTCTTGTTCTGGGCATAGATATCGACATTAATCATTGAAGCCATTATTTGATCCTCTTATAATAATTGTTTAATGAAATGATTATTGCACGATAATGTATTTTTCTCATTTTTTGATGCACTAATCAAATTGAAAACTAATCACTTGAAAATCAACAATATCTTATGAGTATATTGTGCAGAGATAAATTAGTTGGATCACAATATTGTAATTATAAATAGAATTGTTGTATATAAAATAAATAAACTCAAATCTAACTATTTCATGGCTTTGGACAGTAATTGCATTTTAAGGTGATGACTCAATATTTCATATTTATAATAGATAGAAGATAAACCCAAAATAAACAAAATATCATATTTTCGAACTCAAAAATTTTCCACAAATATTTTAGGGCATACCTAATATTTTCACCTCATCTTAAAAATAGTTCCTTAAATACTTTGTGCTCTCCCTCCGTATCTAAATAATTGATATTTAGCCTAATGCACAAAAAGTAATGTAGGATGTAACTATTTATTTATCATATAGCAACTTTTTCTTTGCCAAGGTAGTGTGATGTCAAATTAAAGCACGTAAGTAGAAGTCCTCATTGGGCCCATATAAAGAATAGAAAGAGTAGGGATGCCAAAAGGAAAAAAATACGAAAAGGTTACCTTGAAAATTAAAAAATCAAATATTTTGAGATGGAGGATACATAATAAAACTTTTAAATATATATATAAATATATATATATATAATATAATGATAAATAGTTATAAAATTGATTTTTAAAATAATGCATATATTGCCTCTCTAAGACTCTAAAAATAACAATATTTCAAAAATACTAAAATATTTCTTTAAATGAAATGTCCAAATCTAAGATGTTTGTCAAAAAGTGATAGATTATATCTTTATACTTCTTCCGCCCTCCTTATCTTTGCCTTAATGACATAAATAGTCTATGTTTAAAATTAAAAGCGAAAGTAACACCCAAAACGATATTGCTTGATAACGCAAATTCTTATGCATGAACTCTAATTTTGATAAGTGTGAACCGTGAAGCTTTGCTCTATCTAGATTCATCAAAAGCTTGGTTTGAGAAACATGGATGGTGAAAGACATCGGTGGATGAGGAAAAAAGAAATAGGATTTTTATGAAAGAATACATGATTGAAAGAGTAAGAAATGGGCTAGTTCATCGAAATGTGGAGGGTTCTCACCATCGAGGATCATGGTCTTCCTTTGGAATTGTGTTGATGTAGGAGCATTAGGTGTATGGGGTAAATTAAATATTTTTCATAAGAACTAGATTTTGTATATAACCATAGCCTTTTATCTTACAAAAAATTTAAAATGATGTAACAAATTATATCAGTTTATTTGATAATTCACATGGCAATTAGTTTATTATTTAGATATACTACATAATATAATCCACGATTCCTATATATGTGTGCCTTTTAGGCCTAGATATAATAACAAAAGTAAAATTATTCATATATCAATTAATTATTACATCGATTACTAGAGGACTCGTAAAACTTCATCATAATCCATAAAATTATTATAGGTTACACCATTTATTAAAAAAATATGAAAAAGATAGACATATAAGAATGCATATATCAATAGACATACGAACTAGTAAAATAGCTCTAAGGAAAAAATTATCAACAATTATCTCATAATAATTATCTATTGTAACAACTTTAAACTCAAACATATATATATTTTGTATATATTTTATGAGCTTTTTGATTCATGACCCTGCCTGGGCTTCCATGGGGTTCATACTTCAAATAAATTGGTGATAGGAAGAGTATCATAACACTTGCTAAACCAACTTGAACATTTCAATTTTTTAATGTGGGAGTTTTCCAACACTTTTCCTATGTGCAAAACCATTCTCTTTTTTTTTTACCAAATTATCTCGGTTGCACATGTCAATTTTTTATTTTCATTCATTTTATATGTTAACTGGGTGGCTTTGATACCAATGTAATAATTTATGTGGTTCCAACCTAAAAACCGGGCCCGCTACAGTGAGTGTAACCCATAACCTTATAAACACACTTAGACATACAAATTTTCCAATATTTTTGTTTTTCATAAAGCCTTCTTGAGTTGCATTGAATTAAAAAATCCAAAATCATACCAAAGATTTATTGAATGGAAGCACAATCTAGGATCGAAAGAAAATATAAATTGAAAAGTACTAGATGAATATAATTTAAAGTAGGGTCACTATAGCTAGACTTATATTGATCCTCGAGCCAAAACACAACATATATAAAATTAAAAAATGGACTCTTCTCTCCACGCTTTAATTTGATGTTTTCCATCTCATTCTCGTGTACACTTGTAACTAACCAGCCATAGGAGTATCTTCGAGAAGTACCCCTACCCTTAAGAGCTCTGATTCCTATGTTGCTCCCCGAATTATTTTGGCTAAGAACAAAATCCATATCATTTAGAAGGTTCAAGTTATTTTTGAAGTCTAAACTCCCACCGATACTTATCGTTGATAATTTGTTCAATTTCGACTGCATTTCCATTTTCCATATACTTTTAATTTTCTCACTTGCTCCCTTGTTTTCTTTGGATTCTTTCTTGAGTGAAAGTTTCTAGATTGTACATGTGTTTTGTTTGTTCTAGTTCTGGCATGTTGCCTCATCTTGTGCGACGCCAGACACCCGCGAGAGAAGCGCCAAATGTCAAAGCTTGAATTGAAGGGATTCAAAATGATAGCACAAGCATCAACATCGCAAAGAGTGCTTAGCTCGCTAAGCTTTTTGATTAAACCAGTGTTCCTTTTTCGAAAGGAGACCTTCCTTTCAGACATATTTTGAAAGAGCTCGAGTTTCACCTTGTTTCTTCTTGGCATTTTTGAATTGAAATGAAAAGATTATTGTCACAATATGTAAAGTGTGATATTCATCTGGAAAGGTATGACATATTTATATTGTTAATTTTGTATGCATTGATTGAGAATTCGAAACATCATTATGAATATATTAATGTTGCAAAAAATATTTATTACCTTTCGTGTAATGAATAGAGTGATTTGTAATCCAATGAATCAATTTATTCACTGGAATGTATTATTTTCTAGCAAATATATTATTTCTTAATATGTTAATTTTATTACCTTCATGTTATTCCCACATAATTTTATATCATGGACATGAACCAATTGACGCCTAAGGTAATGAGGCAATAAAGTGGTGTATCTCTTTTATGGTACCTAGCAACTAATTAAATATTTTCATTCTGTGATGTTCACTTTTTAATAATGTCCATGTTGATTATTTAAAAAACAAATCGAACAAACTAATGGTGACTCTCATCCTCAAATATGATAATAATCCAACAATACGATGACAAATATTTTACATAAAATGTATCAATATTCATAAAATAATTATTTCTATATATGTTTTACAAGTATCAAGACTGACTTTCACCCACTCAACTATGGTTTGTATTGATTAAACATTATAAATATTTTTCTCTTTTTGGTTAAGATTTGTGAGAGAAACTTAACAGTATATATCATCAATGCACGGAGATATGCCTTAGAAGGAGTGAGATGTTGTCATGGCGGAATTCCGCTCCGGTCAAACTCGAGTTCCTATCAAATGGAGAACATTTGAAGATGAATACAAAGATGGTGGTATAGAAGAGAAGTTTCTTTATGAGGCATAGTTATTTTTGTAGTACTCCTTAGTTATGAACACTTGCTAATTTATACAGTAAAGAAGTATTCAATTTTTGTATTATATCTACGGAATACTATATATTACATTATAGATTTTATATCATTGAAATTCTTTTTGTGTTTATTATACAATTCATTTAAATGTGTATTATGGGTTCATTTAAATAGAATTTATATATTATACGATTTATTTAAATAATTTTATCGATATACTGCTGCAATAGGTGTAATCTAATTCGCCGAAGTCGTGACGCTCCTCGAGGTTGAGTGGTTATCAACTCAGATATCCGAGTCACCATACGATGGTCGACGCTAAAAATAATTGCTTGTAAAAAACAAGAGAACCCGTAGTTCGGGATAAAAGTAAAATAGTTCAAAGCTCAACGCTTCCATACGTAATTTTAACCATCGTGGCATCATCTAAACAAATCCCAAAATACAACGCCAAAATTCCAAAACCAAGATAAATCCATAAAACGCTAATACATTTTCAACACCAAACCAAAAATACGAATTGAGTATTACAGAAAAACGAATGGAAACAAATGATTGACTCTGGCCGAAAGATCCTAGCCACCGCTCTTCACCTAAGTATAACCACCGGATACTCACGAACTCAACCGCCTCACAAGGTCACCTCCACACCAAGGTTGGAAGGCTCGACAGCCTTAGTGGAACGTGACACCCGGATGGTAACTTACCCACATCCGAATGAGATACACATGTGAGATAAAAATATACCGAGCAGAGTATATGTGATATATAGCAAGGTAAGCAGAATAATTCAGGCTTTCATAAATGGCCACAATAAGTAGTAACCATCATCTGCCATTTACACATTTTTAAAGGACTCAACTTACGTTATTCTACCTCGATATACCTTTAGCCACATTTACATACACTCAAGCAAACAAAACACATCGGGCCCAATGCAACAAATAACACACAATAACAAAGATAAATGTAACTCCGTAAAAACAAGACCACGAGACACGACATTTCTACACGCGACATCCACCCAATGTCAACACACAATGCAAGACACGCACACAATAATCAGATTCGATATCAATCGTAATGTCATGTTCTTTCCGCAAAGCTCACCCACGTAACATAACATAATATCATATCATATCCTTTTCCCGGCAGGCTCACCCTTCGCTCACCCATAGAACATCATATCATATCCTTTTCCCGGCGGTGTCACCCCTTCGACACCGACAATAATACAAAATACACCCCATCCGCACAAACGAATTCTTACGCGACCTCAACATGCCCACATCCCAACATGTGACCACTCTCTATATGAAACCAAACATGACAACAACTAACATCACACCAACATACCAACCACATGACAACCACAATCACACACACGACTCAACCAACATCACAAAGAAGGCAGTAACAACCTGTGATAGAACAACAATGCAACAATCGCACAACATTCTCAATATAGCAGCCATAATATACCTAAGTCAACAATTCCATATAGAACATACTATCATAATGTATCTAATACAACCATCAAACAACTCAACATTTTCACAAATTCACAACTACACTAATCACATATCAATTTACCATACACTTCACTCAAACGTAAATAATGTTATCAAACGAGTGATAAATCCCTCACATTGGCTAGTACCACTAGCGCCCAACCAGCCACCGATCCGCAGCTTTTCTCTCCTGCCTGCCTGTATCACCGAAAATACAAATTCATTACAAATTTTGTTATAAATTACTTTAGCAACTTTTAAATACCCATTAGTCCCTTTAAGTGAAATATTAATAGTTAAATTTCAACGATAAACTAAACGACAAAGTTCCAACTAATCCTAAATCTTAAACTGCCCTCGTGACTAACCCAAATACTAACACCTTAAACAATTCCGCATAACTGAATTATTAGCTTCCTAACTAATAAAATCCATTGCTACCAACCTCTAATCTCAAAACCCAACTACTACTCAAAACTAATAAAAACTAATTCCATCATGTAAACTCATCCAACAAATTTTTAAACCACAATTTCACCCTAAACAACTATAATAAATGTCCAAAAACATAATTATATCCAAATAACGAATTCCTTTTCCAACACTTTTCTAAATTTCTAAATCGATTATTATGTAATTTCCTATATTATAATTTCTGCCCTGCATAATAATTATATACGATATTAATCCCAAAAGTCCAAATCAAACTAAAATTCAAAAAGTCAACGGCCCCTAAATGTCACAAATTTCACATCCAAACATGTAATTTTAACTCAAGAACAACTAATTTGAAGCCCAAGAATCAATTGAAACAATAAAAATCAAAAACCCAAAAGTCAACAAAACAACCAGTTTTAAACCTCGAGAAACACACAAAAAGTTTCTTCGCCCTTTACCTTGAATCGAAGAGGATGATGAGGGGAAACTCTCCAAAAAATTTGAGGTCCAAAGCTCGCGAGATGGAGGAGAAATCGGAGAAAAAATCAAGTGGGGGGGGGGAACCGTATGCCCGGTGGGAAGCTGGAACGGGTTTGTTTCGTCTTCGTTGCTTATGTGGCGCGGGTTGGCCCAATATCTTAAGTGGTGAAAATCCCGAACGCTTAATCGATATCTCCTCGCTTTAACTTATGTTTAATAACTAACTCCCAAACATTAACATTTATCGCACTTTAAATTATAAAGTGGTTTCAAATTTTACGTTAATCAATTTAATAATCCCACATTTTAATTTATTAATTTACATTAGTTATATGGATAATGCAACGGTTGTAATAATAGGTCGCCAGATTAGTTATAGGCTTAATGCACCCATGGTTGTAAATTATCAAAAGCCACTGCAATACGCCAAAAGGCGCCAGACATATCTAATACCGTGAACGACGCGCCGAAATAACCATCGTGGAAACGCATCACCCGCGGTAACTTATCCATATCCGATTGAGATATACAACAAAAAAAGTATAGACGTAGCGATAGAAGTGTGTATATATATATAAAATAAAAGAATAAATCAAATATTCAAAGCTGCCACAATAATAATACCATCATCAACATATACATTTTAGAGAGACTCACTAATGTTAACTAATACGTTATATCTGCAGATGACAGTTTTAATCACGCGAGCAAACATCATAAATTCTCAACACAACGGTTATACCACAATAACAATATAACACAACTCTTGAAAACAAGACCATGACATTATCAACATTTCCGTGACGCAGTTGACATCTACTCCAATCTCAATACAATGCAAAAGACAATGCACACAAAAAATCAGATCCGACATTTATATAATGTCATAAGTTCTTTCCTACAGCCACCACGTAACACAACAACATATAATATCATATCCTTTTCCCAAGTGTGCCTACCCCTTCGCCTCACCCATTAAATACACACATAATATCCTTTTCTCCCGGCAGCTCACCGCTCGGGATCACCCCTACAATATCACAAAAACACAATCCCATCCCAAGACAAACGACTTCTACATCTTCGACTCCAATAGAGTCTTATAGTCCTATGGCGTGACTACTTATAGGAAACCAAGCACGACCAACAACCAACATCACACCAAACATACCTCAACCATGACAAAACACAACTACACACGACTCAATCAACATTACAACAACTATATAATAACCTGTATAGAATGTTTCATGCAACAATCACACAACATTCTCAATCTAGCAGCCATAACATACTCAAGTCAACAATTCCATATAGAGCCTACTACCATAATGTATCTAACACAACCATCATACAACTCAACATTTCACAATTTCGCAAATTACACTATCATATAAGTTCATAATACAATTATATAGTCATTATTATCTATTTACTGCTAATTTCCACTAAACGTAGAAATAATAGATGTTTATCAAACCAGTGATAATTCCCCACTTTCACAAGACTACTCACGCTCGGTAAATCAATTCCGATCCGCGAACCTTTCCCTGCCGAGTCTAAACAACACACCGAAAAGTTAATGACATTATGACTTCGTTTATAAACTCTCTTTTAACAACTTTTAGGCACCCATTAGCTACTTTAGTGAAATATTACTAGTTAAGCTTTAAACGATAAACTTAGCCACAAAAATTCCAACTAACCCCAAACTCCTAAACTTTCGGCCCTCACACTAACCCAAATACTAACACTTTAAACAATTTTAATCAACCCAAATATCAACTTTTCCAACTAATTAAACCTATTTCTAACAACCTCTAATCCCAAAACCCATTTACTACTCAAATCTAACAAAACTAATTTCAACATATATTCATCCGACAACCTATAAATCACAATCTCCACCTCTAACAACTATAATAAAGGTCCAAGAACATACTTATATCATTTAAAAACGTTTTGAAAAAGCTTCAAACCCGGTCAACTCAACTATACTAACACTTTTCACCCCAAAAATCGTTGTTATCATCTCCTATACTATAATCTAAGCCTTAGATAATAATTACATGCCATATATTAAACCTCAAACCGGTCAAACTAAATCCAACGCCCCTAAAAGTCGAATTACTCATCCAAATGTTAATTTAAACAACTAATTTGAAGCCCAAGAATCGATCGCGGTATAAAAATCGAAATACAAAAAAGTCAACAAAAGTCAACCCATTCGAAACTCAAGAAATACACAAAAAGTTTCGGCCTTTTTTACCTTGAATCGAAGAGGATGATGAGGGAAAACTCTCCAAGAAATTTGAGGGCCAAAGTCATGACGGGAGGAGAAATCAAGAAAGAAATTTCAAAGTGGGGAGCAGGGAGTGGTTCAAGCGACTGGTGCTACAGGAGACATTTTTTTTTTATTCTCTTGGCGGGCTTTTGGTACGTGGGAAGGGATGAGGGAGAAACGCAGCTTTACGCGATTTAAAAATTTAATCGTTTTAGTTCAAGCGATACCTCTCGATTCAACTTACCTCGACTATAAATTTCCAACATCAACATTTATCGTACATGAAATATAAAGTGGTTCCAATTTTACGTTAATCAATTTAATAACTCCACATTTTAATTTATTAATTAACGAGTCGTTACCGGTTTTACGCATACAAACACAGCAGGATGCAACGGTAGCTAGCCGTTGCGTTAGGTCTACTCCAACAAAGTTTATCCCACGCAATGCCTTTTAGTGTCAGCATTAGGCCTAAAATGTAGTAGTGATGACTTATTATCGTTTTGTTTACGGGTTCCATGAATTGAATATGATTCGTGTTACTCAAACATTAAAAATATTTCCTTGTTTAAACCGTTTAGAGGTAGACAAATGAATCACACTATTTGTCGGGATTCTAGATAACTTGAGTGTAGGAAAAATATTTGTAGTAAAACATAAAATCAATTTAAAATATGTAAAAAATACTGTACCGTGTCCGACACTTTCTTAAAGCAAATTCATCTGCATTCCCTTCGGTGCTTAGATCACGTATGGTGTTTACCTCCCAAGATAAAATGGTCTCGCTACGACCTTTAGAAGCACTCTAACATGACACCAACATGTCATTATTTTGTAGAGTTTGATTTGACCCTAACCAATATACACTCCATGATCATAATCTCATTTAGGCGACACCACCATCTCATTTCTCAAAACAAGATTATTTCAATCACAAGAATAATCTCATGTTAAAAATTTAACATCCAACTATCGCATATGCATCTACGATACTCTTGGATATAAATTTCCTCATAGGTATACACCTAATGAATATCATATTTCCTAGTAATACCTCATCTTCTCTTGCCTTTAAGATTATCTCATTATTCTTGATAGTCCACACATAATTGTTCCATCCAATTGAGGTACGTTATCAATTACTAAATAGCTTAGCTAAATAATGTTTTCACATTATTTTTAATATTGTTTTAAATGTCACCAGCCTAAAAGTTACACTTTTACCGGTGATGCCAACTTTTTAAAAAAATAAAAAATAAATGAGGATTAAAACATCCAATATCATTGATTGCTCATAATTGAGATCTAAATATGAATTTCAACAAATTTGTTTTCTCTCAATTGAGCTTCTCACTCAATTCTCACATGTACCCTCTTGATAGTACTTTAGTTCCTCATTTGAACTTAACATTTAAAATGTAGGTTTTATGAATTCCACATTCGAAAAGTTATACCCAAATAAATAAGAGACTACAGTTTCTAAAAATCCCCAATTCACTTCTTCATATATTTGGTTTAGTTGACTATTAAGGCATTTTTATCAACAGATTTCAAATCATTTGACTAAAATTACCACATATTTTTTACATATACATACGTGCATGTTGTATACTTTGGTCTCTTATGAAATTTGATTTCCATAACTCTACCAGCTTTCTATCAAGTTCTAACTTCATAGAACTTATCGTTGTTCCATACATCTTGTCTTATGAAGCAAAATTTATTTCCATAATTTTGGTCATGTTCACACACCTTGCTTATCAATAGCAATTTCATTTGTTCAACTTATTTGTACACACCAAAATAGAAGACTTCATAGAAATGAATCTCCTATTATCAAAATCAATATTCATGTTTCTCGACATTATCACAATGATAATTTTCTCTTGATTTTGATCCTAGAATGTCTCAACATCCCTAAAGGTTGTTCTTTCAAACCAACCTTTATCATTCTCATTTAAATGAGACTTTGACAAATATTACTCATTAAACCTTACATACTCTTAACAATTATCTTACTTTGTGTTTGTTTGTCCACTGGGAAATCTCCAAGTCATCAGACACAATCGCTTGACTACAATAGACCAAATTTCCATTGTCAAATGTGATTAATTTTGCAAATCAATCTTGATGTCCAACGACATTTATTTTATTAATTCCAAACATAATTAATCAAGTACATGATAATTGTGTACTACCCATTCACTGGTGACCTTCTCACACAATCTTCAATGAAAATTACATTCTCCTTTCAAATCAGGATCATTTGAGTTAAAGCTTCTTTCTGCTAATATAACATTGTGTTAAAGTGACTCCTCGTGGCTCAAATTCTAATTTCTCTTACATTCAGATCTCATCTCCCACACTGAGACTACCACAAGCCATTGAGGACATCAATTAATATTCATATCAATTTTAAAATTAGTTGAACAAAATATGCAACTATATCCATTGAGAACTGATATACCAAAAAATCATTATATATCTACTCCAAATATATAATATGTCAAACTTCTCATCAACATTCAATCATGACATGCCAAAATAATTTCCTGAGAACTTAACTTGAAGTACCATCAATCGTAATATTCACAGTTCATTTCCACTGATGTACACAAGTAATAATCGTTTCCATGTATGAAAGTATTTCAATAATTCAATCAAAATGAAATTGAACTACACTTTCTAAGCTGCACAATTCAAGAGTTTCTATTTTTCCCAATATTTGAATATAATCACTCTTAGTAACATTTTAGGATAAAAGTTACTCAAATACATGCAAGTCCGTATTTTGATGTTATCCACAAATAAGAATTTCAACTTCTCCCTTACGATTATGTGCACATGCAGACAATCGTCCCATTCACATTTGAAAATTACTCTAAAAATATAACAAAGAAAATGACCACAGTTAAAACTCCCAAACAATAATCACAACCAAATAACCGGATTGTAACGACCCGCCCCAGGTCGGCCGCCCTGAGGTGAGAATCATTATAATTCGGAACACCAGAGTCACCATACCGATGGACGACTCAGTTTAAAGAACTACTCTTTTCATCCAAAAATTTGATTACAATTAATTTCTCAATAAAAACAGTTTTTAAAATTTATAATCCATCAGGTGATATCTAACCAACCAACTCCATATATAGAACATATCCCAAAAGACAAGAATGGGCAAGGCTACACCGAGGAACAAGTATTGTATTCTCGAATACAAAATAATTGCTTAGCTGCTAAAGTTTGAAATGAAGTACAAATAACAAAAAACGGCCGACAACACCACAAAAACGACCCGTGGAGGGTCCTCACCACCCGATGCTCACCTAGCCACTGAATAAAACTCTCAAATGTACTTCCTCGGCTCAACTGCCGCCAACCCGGCACAAATGAAATGCCGCCCAAAGCAAAAAAGGTGTAAGCCGCGGTTTATTGAAAAACTCAATAATGCGGGGAAGCAAACTAAACTATACCGAACGAGACAAATAATATTATAATAGTCAAATATGAATAAATACATATATATCCAGACTACCCATTGTCATACAATAAGATCCCAAAGAAGGAAGTCTCGCATATAACATGTTAAGATATAATAGAAAGTCTCAAGGCACACCCAATACCCAGAATTTAAACGACAGACTAAAAAATGACTATAACTCTAGTCATCACTTTCTATCTCTCATACCTCCACAAGTATATCAGCCTCTAATGTGCATACGCCGATCCGTCTTACCCGCAGGAATAGACCAATCGGCATTAAACACCGCACTTATACCGTAGAGTATGGCCAACACCAACAACGCACACAAAGAAATGATCATAGATCTCACAATCGCATTTATACTCTGTAAGGAGCAAGGCCAACACCAACAATGCATATAGCAAAGTGATCTCACACCGCACTTATACCGCAGAAGATAAGGCCAACACCAACAAAGTGCACATAGCAATGTGATAATAGATTCACACTACACTTATACCGAAGTATAAGGCCAACACCAACAACGGACATAAAGAAAGTTGGATAATAAATCTTATACTCATAGCTTATACCGAAGTATAAGGCCAATAGCGCCACATATCCTCGCAAGGAAGAGAGTCACCTAATCCCTAATCATCCTTAACATGTGGTCATATCCTAATACTCAAATCACCCCAAAGTCACGCATAATCTAAACCAACACCTCCCAACAACCAACTACTCTACTCCCAAACAATATCCAAACACACAAATTAAAACATCTCACAATCATAATCAATCACACCGACAAGGCCACATAAATACCAAAAGTGCCACAAGGCCATAGAATACTAAAAGTGCCGATGTTACGTAAATCGAACGCCGACAAGGCCACGTAACGACAAGAAACGTAGAAATTGAGAGTTCAAGCTATTACTTACCTCAAGCAAATCTTCAATGCCTACGTAAATACAATAGCATAAATCATATCATGGCTCACAAAATGAATCACACATAATCTTATAAGAATTACATGCATATCATTCTCACATAATCATACCATAAATTGACAGTTCCACACAATTTAAAAGTAAGTACGAGAAGTAGCACCCGCGAGAGCAAGTACTCACCTTCCGCTTAGCTACTACAAAAATCACAAACACGATCACGTAATTTCCACGATCAACGCCTAACAAAACACCCAGAAAGTATAATCAAAACCTACTACTATACTTGCATTCTAGAAGATACACAACCAACTCTTAGTGGAATGTGATTTAAACGGCTCAAAATTTTGATAAAACAACGAAATAATAACCCCGTCGGACACAACCCAATCGGTCCCCCCGCTAGAATTCCACCTTATCACTTTTACATTTCATATCAACTTATAAGTCCTCCTATTTAACCCTCAAGTCCATACCACAACCTATACTCCAAAATATCAATACAACTCAACTTGCTAAATCACACTTTCTCAACCTAACCCCCTTTAATTAATTTTTAAACCACAATTCTAACCTTACAATAGCTACAATAAGGTCCCAATTAAACCCCCTACACATTTAAAGTCTTATAAAAAAAAGTCAACAATAACCTAGAAAAGTCAACCCATCTCTAACATCCTCAAACAACCTCTAAATCATGAATTACTCACTTATATACATCATAGCACCCATAACAACCTTAGAAACATCATAAAATTTGAGTTATGTCAAAAGTCAAACATTAAAAATCAACTCAAACTCTAACTTCATACCTCAAACATGTAGGGAAAGATGATAGGAAACTTTAATAATCAATCCCGAGGATCTTAATGTTAAACAGAAAGTTGAAGAAATGGAAGAGAAAAATTCTTGTTTGGTTGCCAATGGGGGTCTCGGCCGAAACACTAGAGGAAGGAGGGAGATGATTTGTGTTTTGTGAATAGATTAGTTTAGCTTACTTAACACTTTAAGTCTTAGAAGCCACACAAAGAGTTTCAGGCTCATTTTAAGTGAATCGAGTTATCAAACGACTTAACGATTTAACTTAACTCGAATTATCCCCGGCTACTACTACTAAATTATAAATGTAATCTCGCTCAAATAAATTACTTAATTATCATTATTATCGAAATTAACCTAACGGGTTATTACAATCTACCCTCCTAACAAAATTTTAATTCCTTGAAATTCACAACCCAAACAACTGCTAAGAAATATATATAATAACACGAAATCAAATAACGTATAAAATAAAACAATACTAACTCACATCTACTCGAAAGCCACGGGGTAACTGCCTCATCTCATCCGCACGCTCCCAAGTCGCCTTCTACACGCCTGATTCCTCCACGTAACTTTCACTAAGGCCACCACCTTACTCCACAAAACCTTCTCCTTCCTGGCCCGCACTTCCACCCTGTCTTTCCTCAAATGTGAGGTCCTCCTCAAGTTCACCTGAGGTGAGCTAAGAATATGCGACTGGCCATGACATACTTCCTCAAACAGATACACGGAACACATTATGAATCCTATCTAAACTCGGAGGCAACGCCAACCGATGTTCAATGAGCCCAACTCTCCTAAGGATCTCAAATGGTCAATATAACGAGGACTCAACTTCCTTTCTCCCAAATCGCATCACAATCTCTTCCACGGATACTCAGAACACACGGTCGCCGACCAAACGACAAGTCTACTCCGCGACGATCTCAGATATTTCTTTCTCGCCTATCCCGAGCCGCCCTCGACGTCAAGCTGAATTAATCCGATCCGCTCTACTCGAGCTCTCAACCAACCTCGTAACTGCAAACTTTCCTCTCTCCTACCTCATTCCAACAAACCGGAGTGCTTACACCTCCGCCCTTACATAATGCTTCAAAAGGTATCATCTCAATACTAGTACGGAAGATGTCATAAGCGAATCCCCTATCTTGGGCAACCTTATCGTCCCAATTCCCGAGAAGTTCGGGAACGCAAGCACGGAGCATATCCTCCAACGCCCGTGATCGCCCTTCTCAGATTGCCCATCAGTCTGGGATTTAAAAAGATGCTACTAACTATACTCTAGTCCCCTGCCTCGGAAACCCTCCGTAACCTCGGTTGAATCTAGCATCGCAATCCGAAATGATCGACACCGGAACCCCGTGCAATCTCACAATCTGATCCACATACATCTTCGGGAGTGTCTCGTGCCCATCTCAGAGATCTACGCAGGGTGCAGAAAATGAGCCGACTTTGATAGCCTATCCACAATCACCCAAATCCCATCATGTCGCCCACGCCCCAGGTGCCCCAAACACAAAGTTCATGGTGATATTCTCCCATGTCCACTCAGGAATGTGAAGAGTCTCAGAACAAACCTGCCAGGATGCCTATGCTCGGCCTTCACCGACAAAATAGACACTTCGCCACTAGCCCTCATGATTCTCCTCTCTGTATATTCCCCGCCACTACGTCAACCTCAAATCACGGTATTACCTGCGCTACCCGCGCATTTATGTGAGTATTATGAGCCTCATCAAGAGTCTCCCTTCTCAACTCATCCCAATACGGTACACACAATCTGCCTTCCATCCTCAATGCTCCACTCTCATCAACTAAGAAATCTTATCTGATTCCTAGCCTCTCACTGCCCCTATCGATAACCTCATCATCTCGTCAAATTCTAAGATTCGATCCACAAGCACCGGGTCGAACTCTCATAACAGCGAAAATCTTCCATCAAGCATCGAGCATCAAAATCGACTTAGCCGCTTTCATCTCTCCGATCCTTTGATTTTTCCTTTCTACTCAAATAAGATCGCCTACTACATTTTCTCTTCCCTCAAGGTACTCAATATTCAAGTCATAATCACCGATGAACTCCGCCTCAAATTCAAATCTCCAGGTCGGTAGATATTTCAAACTCTTTATGACAAGAAAAAACTGGGTATTTCACCCCATGCATAATATCTCCACAACTTCAACGCAAAGACTATCGCCGCTAGCTCAAGATCAGCTGGCCTGAGTAGTTCTTCTCGCGGATTTCTCAATTGTCGGAAGCATAGGCAATCACCTTCCATTCTCGTGATCAAAACACACCCAAACCCTCTCGATGCGAAGCATCGCTATAAATCACTTAGCCCTCACAACCAGACGGTATCACCAACACCGGTTCTAGTCAACTTCCCTTTGTATCATCCTCAAGTAGTCCCTACAATCACTATCCCAAATAAACGGAAATCCTTTCCCCGGTCAACCTCGTCAATGGCGTCAAGGATCAAAGAGAAAGCCCTCAGCACTTCCCCCACAACCAGCCCAACCTCAAGAAACTCACCGCCACGCCTGACGCCCCACTGTTCACGGCTCGACCTTCTGGATCAACACAAATACCCCGCCTGTAAATCACATGCCCCAGAATTGCACTTTCGCCAACTGTAACTCACATTTAGAAAACTTGGCATACAATCCTACCGCCTCAAGGTCCTCAACACGATTCCCAGAACGCTTCTCATCTTCCTCTCCCTCTAGAATATATCGAATATCATCAATGAATACCACCACAAACTAGTCCAAATACTCCCGAAATACCTACCATCAAATCCATAAAGGCCGCCTAAGTGTATCTGCCAATCCAAATGGCATCAATTATAAACTTCATAATGTCCATAATGATCGAAAGCCGATTTCGAATATCCTCCTTTAATCCTCAACTAAGGAGTAACTGCATCGCAAATCAATCTCGAGAACACCTGGCATCCTTCACCATCAAACAAATCACACTCAAGTAATGGTATCGGTTCTTAATGGTCACTTTATTCAACCTGCCTATAGTCAACGACGCCCTCATCGAACCATCCTTCTTTTTCACAAACGTAATCGCGCACTCTACCTTATATACACTCGTCCGATGAATCCTTTTCTCCAACAACTCCTCAGAATCGGAAGTCCGCAATTCTCAGAATTTAATGGAGCCATCCGGCACGGCGGAAGAGAAATTGGTACCGCATCTCGAATAACCTCACAGCACCCGATCTCCCTCTCTCGCAACAACCCCGTAAGTCCTCAAAGGAAGACATCCTCAAACTCTTTAACAACCCGCACATCCTCTAACCGCCCCGCTTCCCCTATTCAAATCAATCACATCCCAGAACTCCAAAGATACTCCCTTTCTGCATCAACCTCCTAGCCTCAAGTGTCGATACAAAAACCTCGAAGGGCAAAACCTTTCTGTCTCCCCCACAACGGATATCCGGGTCTCCCGAACCCCAAGAGTAATCTCCTTCCGATGGCAATCAATTACGCATGATGTTTCCCCAACCAATCCATACCCAAGGAGCAAGGTCAAAATCGTAAAGCTCAAATGAAGTAAATCGATGCACAACAACCCGACTACACAATCAAAGCGAGAAGTCCTCGAATACAAGTCTAACCACAACCGACCTCCCGGCACGGGGTGTGTCATAATCTCAAGTGGAATAAAAGGCACACAACATACGTATAAGGCGGTAAATAAAACTCTCGAGAAACAAAATAATGCGTTGCCCCGTAATCAAACAACATTCTAGCCTCAATATCACAGAATAATGCACTGGCCACCACTGGGTATCTCAAGGCCTCCTCGATGAGTAACGGCATGAATCGACCGACTGCCCGCTTAGATCAAGTACCCACTCTACTCCTCCGAGGTCCTCCACCCATATCCCCACCGCCACCGACTCTCACCTCACCACGATTCCCCGGAGCACCGCCTCGTGCAGCAAATAATGGCGTCAAGTACTAGCACTTCTCTCTTCTAAAAAAACTGGGCAATCTATCACCGTATGTCCAGGCCGCCGGGTATCGATAACATGCGACTAATTCTCTCCCAAGAATCCCCGGCCGCCCGTGCCCAATCCGACCACAACGATGCCTCCTCGAACCCCCCGGAAGACCACTCGACCCCGCCCGGGATCTCAGAGCGCCCACCGTGCGTAAGGCGAGCGGTGGAATAACTCGGCGAATCCGCCGGAGCGCTTGAAGTAACTCGCCCAGACGACTCTCCCCGTCCGCCCCTCCTCCGAACTCAGAGTCAGCCTTACCGAAACCGAAAAGTCTCAGTCGATTCTCCCCGATCCACTCGCCTGCTCAAGTAACTCCATTTCCATCTCTGCCTACATTCCTCACAAAGATGGAAACTCTGAAATCATCAATGAGATATGGTGACGCACTCCCACGCCAACTCCATCCCCTCGAACCTAAAGTGATCCTCTTCACCTCTACCAAATAAACATCGTGAAAGAATGGGCACATATCACCGAACTGCCTCCTGACTTCCACCCACCGAACCTCGGCTCGCCAAATCGCCTCTCTCCAAGGCCGCCATGGGTCTCTAAACAATAAGTTCTCCGGAAGAGCTCTCCAACAAATCGCACCTGTGAGACACGACCTCCCCTCTCTCAGCCAAAGACGCACTCGTGTGTTCTCCCACCAGCCACGGCACTCTCAAGCTCCAAGTAGCAACTTCACTCTCATGTCACAATCCCCATCGGCTCAAAGATGGACTTCATGTCCCTGATGAACTCAATAGCCCTGCCCGGCGAACCCCTCGAAACTCGGAGGATCTCCTGAACCGTCAAACAACTTTACTCGAATTCCGACCTCCCGCCGCCTGGCACCGAGCATTCACACTCTCCCTCTCCAAGATCTACCTCATCCTCCTCAACATGCTCGGGGAGAGGAACGCACCTCCCGACTCGCCGTACACGATGTACTCATCGACATGCCTATACCCCCTACCAGCCTCGGCCTCCTCCGGCCTACCCCGGCACCTCTCGCTCTACTCCCCTTCCATGTACTCCGCGGCATCCCCTACCGCCTACGCAACAAAAGAAAAAACTCAGATTTTTTTTTCAACAAAAAGACACCACTACAACGACTCAAGGAAAACAAGTCGACACACAACCACACGTATACCCAAGAATCCGAAACCAAAGCCTGGAGACATAAAAATTGGTCGACTCCGCCTCAGTCGGGCCGCCCGAGGTGAGAATCATTATAACTGAACACCAGAGTCACCAAACCGATGGACTTACTTAAAGCACAACTCAAGCTTCATCCAAAAAATTTGATTTAATAAGATTCTAAAATACGCTTTTAAAATTTACAATCCATCGTGATATCTAACCAACCAACTCCATATATATATATAGACAACATATCCCAAATAAAAACAAGTAATGCCGGAAAAAGGCTACACCGAGAGTATCAGATCATGAATACAAAAACAATTGCCGACAAGTGCTAAAGTTTGAAAATAAAGTACAACAATCAAAACGGTTCACAACACATCAAAAAGAGATCAGAAGTGATCCTCAGCCACCCGATGCCTCACGTGAGCCACTGAACAAACTTCCAACAGCCCACCGCCTAACTAGCCGCATGTCACCCGGCACAAATATCAAAGCAAAAAAGTAAGCCACGTTCTATTTAGAAAACTAACATGTGGGGGGCGAATCCTACTCATACGGGCATTGGCATTTTCACAATATTATAATAGTCAATATGAATGCAAATATCCAGATCACTCCAATAAAGTCATACAATAAGATTTCAAAGAAGGTCTCGTGCATAACATGTTAAGATATAATGTAAGGTCTCAATAAAGCACAATAATCACCCAAAGATTTAGATCACAGACTCAACAACGACTATAACTCTAGTCATCACCTTCTATCTTCATATCTCCACAAGTATACTAATCTCTAATGCGCATATACTCAACTGGCCTACCGCCAGGAATGGATCAATCGCTAATAAACACTTCTTTTTATACCGTAGTATAAAGCGCCAACATCAACAATGCCCAGCAAAGTCGGGGACAACAGATCTCACACCGCACTCCTATATCCAAGTTTAAGGCCTACACCAAAAATGCACATAGCAAAGTGATAATAGATCTCACTGCACTTATACCGAAGTATAAGGCCAACACCGACAATGCACATAGCAAAGTGATAGATCTCACACCACACTTATACCGTAAGATAAGGCCAATAAATACATATCCTACAAGGAAGGAGAGCCACCTAACCCCTAGTCATCCTAACAGGGTCAAACTCGAGCACTCAAGCACCAACACCTCAATAACCAACTACTCTACTCCCAACAATATCCAAGCAATACGCCTAAAACATATCACAATCATAAATCAATCACAACCGCCGACAAGCTACGTAAAATACATAAGTGCCGATAAAGGCCACGTAAATACAACAAATGACAAGGTCACGTAAATCGAAATGCCGACAAGGCCACATAACAAAAGAATATAAGTCAGGAGTTCAGCCTATTACTTACCTCAAGCAAATCTTCAACACCACGTAATAATCGCAGATAATCATATTATGGCTCACACAAATGAATCACACATAATCATACAACAATGACATGTATATCATTCTCACATAATCATACCACAAATGACATGTCTACAATAATTTAAAGTAAGTACGTGAAGTAGCACCCAGATAGTACCACCTCACAAAACCTTCGCAAACACAATCACGGACCGGCTCTCTTTCCACATCAACGCCTCTAACAAAAAACAATAATCTTTAAAGTATAATCAAAACCTACTACTATACTTGTGTTCTAGAAGATATACAACCAACTCTTAGTGTAATGATTTCTTAAACGGTTCATAAATGACGGATAAAACAACGGTATAACAACCCCTGGCCGGGATTACCAACCCAAACGGTTTCCCCGCTAGAATTTTACCTTTTATTACTTTAACATTCCATATCAAATTATAAGTCATTATATTTAACCCTCAAGTCCATAATTAATGATATACCCCAAAATATCAATTACAACTCAACTTACAAATCACACTCTCAACCTAACCCCGCTTAATCAATTTTAAATCACAATTTAACCTTACAATAGTTAAGCAATAAGGTCCCAATTAAACTCCCTTACACCTTTAAAGTCTTATAAAATATCAACAATAAAAGTCAACCACAACCTAGAAAAAGTCAACCCAACTATAACATCCTCAAACAACCTCTAAATCATAAATACTCACTTATACATCATAGCATCCATACAAACTTAGAAAACAACATAAAATTGAGTTAATCTAAAAGTCAAACTCAAAAACAAACTAAAAACTCTATTTTCATACCTTAAATTTAGGAAAGGATGCCGTGGAAGCTTTGCAATTCAACTCGAGGATCTTAACAAGCAACAAGGTATTAGAAACGGAAGAAAAAATTCTTTTGTTTGCCCAGTAAAATAGATGGTTTTGTGATATTTGTGTAAATAGTGGATGATAAGGATGGTGATATTACTTAGCCCTTAAGTCTTGGAATTTAATGTGAGTTTGTGCCCTAATCTGCTTTAATCGAGTTATCGAATCCATTTAACGATCTAACTTAACTCTAATTATCCTCGCTACTACTAAATTATAAATGCGATTCGCTCAAATAAATTTTTTACTTAATTAATATTATTATCTAAAATTAACCGAACGGTTATTACATCTCCTAAGTTGCCACTTGAATGCATTTCCGTCATATATTTAATTCCACTCTTTATACTTCATAATGAAGATACTATATATATATATAATAAATTATAATTCTATAGTTGATGGAATTAAATATCAGCCGGCTTTCCGGGGCTTATGTACATGATTATCAATTAAACATTTCACCCATAAAAGTAAATATAAAGCATTTTAAAGGACATAACATTAACTTTTTATTCGAGATGCTTGTTTGTCAAACATAACCTGTTATCCTACGCTTTCTGCAAGAATAAATTTTAAAATAGGTGCAACAACTTTCAATATGTGAATTTGTTTCATTCATTGTGTTTCCAACTACATTAAACACAACTCTTACTGTATCACTCAACTAGTGACATATTTATGTAGAATGAAAATTATGTTGGTATACAAATCAAAGATTTCATCCATCGAGTTTTAAACTTCATTAAACACAAATTTTTACTTCTACGTATCTTGCCAGTATTTTAAGATCTGTTCAATCTTTTTGGATTACTCATGTCACGATACTTAATTCGTAACTTGATAGCATTTTATATGGTCCTCCCCATACTCTTATCAATTCTCGTGTATCATTCAATGACTATATCCTTGCAGAGCATTACAACCTAAAACCAAGACAATGAACCTCCCACTAAGTTCTAGAGTCGAATTGCTGATCTTGCAAGATTGAACTGGTATTGTTAAAGTCATTTTCCATAGGTATCACTCAATTGTTATTCAAAATGTCTTTCAAAAAGCACATGTTCAAAAAAAATACTTGAAGTTTCAAACTATTCATGATGATTTAAACCGTATGCTCTATAACGTAGTCACCTATCATTACATAAGAGCTCAATTATTGTATCTTTCTTAGTACCTGCATCCCCGCTTATCATATTTGGCTCGTAATCATGATCAAAATCATATGGTCAAAAATGTTGTCTAAGACACTTGCAATAGCCATAATGACAATTTTAACAACAAACCATTGAGCTATGAGGCCTATCAAACCTCTCTTCTATTTTCTAAGCGTCAGATATCCTTCTTTCTCTCAGGCTTTCAGGTTTCAAATAATGAAATTAATCAATAACCCTTCAAATCATAGTTCTTTGTGCTCTCTTAACTTTACAAGTGATGCGGTGAACCACATGGTGACAATATTGTTTGTCCTGGTTATAAAACCACAAGCTTATGCTTCATCAGCTACACCATGAGCGTAATTCACCTTGTTGATCAAACTAAATACCAACGACATGTTCTGAAATGTGTATACACAACATTCAAGAGATCATCCAAAAAGAACAAGCACTAAATGAATAGTTTGGTGGCTAAGAGACAATATAACATATTAGTCTTCATAGTATCATCACCTTTAATTGAGATCAAAATTAATTACCTCTCAATCACATCATGAAACACGCCGCTCACTAACAAAAGCTCGCGAACGTGTCCACGTGACTAAGTCAAGTCTTGAAGTGTTGATTATGGCATTTAATGCACTACAAGAAAAATGACTTTTTGTTACAGATTTTTTGTTACATTCATTTATATTGTAAATAAATGAGGTCTCTTGGCAGTGCTTTTTGTGAGGTAACAAAAGGTTAACACAATTGTTACGAAATTTATGGTGTAACAAAAGAAAAATTACTTTTGTAACGAAAGTATTTGTTACGCCTGCTTTTTGTAACGAATAATAGTTATTTGTTACGGTTATTATAGAATAGTAACAAAAGGTGTTCTTAATTGTTACGCCTATTGGATAGTAATAAATACTCCCTCCATCCCAAATTATAATATCTTTGTAATTATTTTAATTGTGATTCTCCTTTAGTGTTAAATTCGATCCTCAATTATTTTCTATTTCTCATTCTAACAAATATAACATTGATATTGTTGCATTTGTCATTAAAAATATTTTCATAAAATCACAACCACAATTAAAATGAATTGTATTGAAATGAGGAATAAACGTTAAAGAAATATAAATAAAATTTGAAACTGAAGTTCAAATTTTAGTTATGAAATAATTTTTAGTCTTTTATTCTTTTGCTAAATTAAATATTTTATTAGTCATAGAATAATAAAATTGAGCTATTAACTTAAAATTTATTACCAGTATTACTCCGATTTCCGATCCGGTAATTTAATACTCCGTAATACTTTAAACAATTTTGTTTAATACTAGTAGTATACATTACTAAACCCTACCCCCATTCTTACAAAAGAACAAAAGCGTCTCCCTTAAATAAAGTTTTGATTTATTGTAGTCTTTAAGTTTAATCTTGTACTCATGTGAAAGTTTATTTTTTTATTTTTTTTTTTTTTTGCATTTTCTAAAATATTTGTTTGATCAAAATTATGCTTCAAGACTGATAAATAGTACCCTTGATTTTGATTCTTTGAGTTTAATTTGTGTCCATATGGATTTTTTATTTTTTTTATTTTCATGAATGTTTGTTTGATCAAAATTAAGCTTCAAGTCTGATAAACTGTACCATCTTATTATTTGAATACTTGGAGTTGAAGATGTACTCATGTGGAAAGTTGGAATCTTTTAGCATTTTATGAATATGGATTTGATCAAAATCAAGTTTTTTGTGCAGTAAGGCATCTTTGAGATTGGTGACATCAAGATTGAAGCTTATGAGTGCACTGCCTCCAAAGTGGGCCCTTGGCTGTGGGACTGCCATCAACCCGACAATCGTAGCTCAACGATGGATAACGATAAAAATGACTTCATTTAACGTGGTAATAAAAGTAATACAACTCGGCCCATCGGGTGAAACCTAACTCAACGCTAAACAACTGAAAAGTAATAATATAAATACAACATCAAATAATGGGTTTTACAACTCGAGACAACAATAATTATTAAGTACAACAAAAAACTCCAAAGAAGATAAAAGTATGATTGTTGAGGTCTTCAAGCCACCATCGCCACCGGCAGCCTACTCGCCAATTTATCTGTCATCCCAAGAACAACCGCCCATAAACAGGAGTCAATAAAGCCGAGTGAATACAAATATCACGTATTAACCACCCTTTATCATACAAATAAGCAACAATTCAAGTCTCTTACCTATTTAAAACTATATATCTCAAAGAGTTATATGTTATATGCTACTCACCAAAAAGATAAATCTTTCCTTAATGGCTTCTCCAAACTAACACCGATAAACCCACACCACGTCAACAACTTGCTCATAGCACGCCTTTAACTCCTACAATATCTCTCTATTTATTATTTTTCCGAAATATATTAATTCTCGATATAGAATATACAACTCAAACATACCACAACTCAACATATATCTCAACATCTCAAAATTCAAGCATACACAACTCAACCACTTATCTTTAGTTCACCTTTTAAAGTTACTCCTAATTATAGTCGTACACCTCCGAGGCAATATCCGAATCTTTATCATAAGAACCTCCAAATCGCTTTATTATCTTAATACACCGAAAGCAACGATATCTTAATCTCAAGAGATAACTTAAAAGTACTTTGAATTATTCACCAAATTCTTCATTTTAGTTCACGGAACCGATTAACCCTCAATGGTATCAACGCCGAGGTTGATCATAACTTATACTAACACGTTTGAATCCAACTTTCCACTATATATAAAATATCATCAACATCATCTATAGATTAGAATGAACGTCGGTTTATAATTTTTATCTCTAATGCCCTCATTCAAAAGTTATCTCAACCATTAACCAACTCAACCTTTAACCTTAAAGGATGTATAACGCTTAACAACCTAGATCCACAAGAAAATCCTGAGCAATATTATCAATAATCAACCGAAACCTAATTCGACATAATTTCATCGTGACAAATATCTAGTATAATGAGCACAATATCCATAAACAATAAGTGAGTCATAAAATGCATCAAGGCAACACCATAGAAAATTTTAAACAACATGTCAAGATATAAGGCAAAGTCTCAATAAGGCACAATTCATCACCAAGAACAAAATTAAGGGTGAGACTCAACAACGACTATAACTCTAAATACTATCAAACCATCTATCTCTAATATCTCCACACAATTATACCAACCTCTAACGCCAAGCATATGCTCAATCCGTCTTCTACCTATAGGAATCGACCAATCGGCTAATAAACAATTCTATTTTATACCGAAGAGCAGCACAACCGGACTTATACCGTAGTATAAGGCCACACCGACAATGCACACAAAGAAGCGACCATAGGAGTCATACCGCCTTTTATAATACCGAAGTATAAGGCCAAACCGCACTTATACACTAAGTATAAGGCCACACCGATAATGCACAATGCAAAGAAAGCTGACTACAAAGACTCATACCTCTCTTATACCGAAGTATAAGGCCAAACCGCACTTATACAATGCAAAGATAGCGCCACACCGCACTTATAGCCAAGCATAAGGCCAAACCGCACTTATACACGAAGTATAAGGCCAAACCAGACTTTATGCTACCAAGATAGCGCCAACCGCACTTATACACCAAGATAGCGCCAAACCGCACTTATACACGCATAAGGCCAATAGCGGCCACATATCCCCGCAAGGGAAGGAGGGCCACCTAACCCTATCATCCCAACTATAGGGTCATATCCTAATACTCAAGTCACCTCAATGTCACGCATAACTCCAACCAACACCTCTCAATAATCAACTACTCTACTCCCAAACAATATCAAAGCACACAGCTAAAACATCTCACAATCATAAATCAATCACAACCGCCGACACAAAATACATAACTCGACAAGGCCACAGAATACATATAAGTGCCGACAAGGCCACGTAAATACATAAGGCGCTTTCCATGCTGTTTAAATACATGTTGCCGACAAAGCCATTGTAAATACAACAAAGCAAGCGACACCACAAGGCCAATGCATCGTAATAGTCATAAGTTGGGAGTCTGCCATTACTTACCTCAGCTAAATCTCTTCAACGCTACGTAAAATACAACGCAATCATAAATAATGTCTGGCTACCAAACGTAGCTAAATACGTAACTGAACGAAGTACAATGAT